>LBFL01012197.1:0-18827 GCA_000988845.1 Hypochthonius rufulus
AAAATACTCAATTTTACCCTTCAAAGTGCAAAAAATTGGATTTTAAAAATGTAAAAAAACTCGTACTTTCAACTTAACAAAAAAATTAGCACAAATTTCCAACAATTTAACCTTAAATCCTCATAAAATAATCAATATAACCCAAAAAAATTTAAAATTTTAACCAATTTAACTCTTGAAATCAGTCAAAATTTCTGTTGCTTTTGAAAAGTACGAGCTCGTACATTCTAAAATAATAGAAAATATCAAAATTTCAACAATTAAAATGGAAAAAACTCACAAAAATAATGTAATATAACGATAGTCAATTATTTACAATGGTATAACAGAAAAACTCATAAAAATACTCAATTTTAACCTTAAAATCTATCAAAAAAAAGTCTAGGGCTTATAGAAACTACGAAACTCGTACATTCTCTAAAGTCATCAAAATTTAAACTTTTCATATCGTTTAATAAAAAATTTAACCTAGAAACTTTAGAAAATCATCTTGAGACTTTACGAGCTCGTACTTTTCGTACCCCACTAAAATTCATGAAAAATAGCAGATTTCATCAAATAAAACTCACAAAATAACCAATAAAACCCTAAAAATCAATCAAAAAGACTGAGTCACAACACTCTAAAAACTAATTCGTACGAGATCTCGCGTCTTTTCTGTCTGTACTAAAGTTTCTTTAGTAAAGATGGAGAACAAGCGTTGTCATAAGTGTAAGAGCGAGAAACCGATTAACAACTTTTATGATGACACAATGCAAAAGTATGGTAGAAGTGTGTACTGTATTGAGTGTAAGAAAGCTCATAATAACCGAAAAATCAAGTGCGTACATGGGTGTGGCTAAGAAATATTTTATTCTGACTTGCAAAAACGTCGCTGTAAAGGAGCTACTAAAGAACAACCTACTATATATGAAAATATTCCATCTATAGAAGATGATCATTGGATCAATTGTCTTTTGAAATCAGGACACTTTAAGCTTCTACACCTTTAAAAATTAGTGAAAAAACACGTTAACAAACTAAGCAAAAATGATGTATACCTACAACCTCTTAATGCTCTTATTCATTCTGCCAACTCCAGCCTTGCAATCGGAGCGTAATCAAAGAGTGACTCCACAAATAAGGATTGCTATTCGCAAAGTAGAGGTGTTTAGATTATAGGATACTTCTCTCCTCCCTCCTCCTTCTACCTTCACTCAGAAAACCACTCAAAAGAACTTACGGAAAAACTACTAAAAATGGCTTTATTCAGAGTACCGTTTTTATCTTTCTACTTGCCTATGTTCAGATTAATAATTCCAAAATCGATGAAACTATGCTAACAAGACAATCAGACACGCAAATTTTGCATTTACAGACCACAGTAATATAAGTTTATTGACATGTGCTTATCCTATTAGAGATCTTGGAACTTTCTCAAGGATCTGGTATTTATAATTTCGCGACAATGGGTGTTACAAAGTATTCTTTTGGATACTGAAAAGAAATGAATATCAGGAATGGAAAGCGAAATATGAGTTTTATCAAGTTCATGTATAATTTTTTTAATTTTTTGTCTATATTAAAATAGATTACTACATAGACCCCAAAGCAAGAACATATAACTTTTTGAAATCTATCTTTTATTTTAAAAAAGTTATACTTATTTTAAACCCTTTGTGATATAAAATACACCCTCTATAATGGTTGAAAATATTGAATAAAGTTAGTTAATCAGTTGTTATTTTTGATTAAGACCTTCCTGCTTTCCATGTCTACTTGCTTTGTTCCAAATACCATTGGTTCTGGATTCGGATAAAAGTAATTGATGATCCTGGGTCTGTAACTTGCAATGTAGAACTCGGTAAACACAAATACAAAGGCGCAAACATAAATCACAAAGATGGGAACAATAGAACTCAATCCACTTGGGCTCATGGGTTCGGGAAGACAACGATTTGTATTGATGGTGAAATTCTGAGTCCTTTTAAGTGTAAATGTTTCAATAAACTGATCAATAATAGGTTTAAGGATGGGACCACCTTGTGAGTCAAAAACAAGCTTGATCTCTCCTTCGGCCGAAAAAGTTGCGTTACCATGCTTTTTTTAAAACACTTTCTATCCAGAATAAGGTATGATCGAAGCAAATTATGGTCAGGCTAAAGAGAATATGGGTAACCAACTGTATTAGTTGCAAAATCAAATGACTATTATCTCGCTTCTTCTGTTTCTTCACAAACTCAGATAGATAATTTGATTTCCCCGTGGTCTTACATTTTAAGTATTTGTGAAGGTAAAATCCCGAGGAAATGGGAACAACAAAGATAGGCAACATGAAGATAATCCGAACTATGAAAACTACATATAAAACACCAGCATATTTTTCTTCAAATTCTTCCCGAATTCGTTGTTTAATCTCGGTATGATTAACCAAGAAATTAAGTTTACCATTAGAATAATTGTCTATGGATAATTTAAAATTAAATAACTCTGCAAAGTTAGTAAGTATACTAATCCCCGATAAAGTTTTAAGGATAGTCGTTTTAGGAACGTCCAGCACTTCGCACACATTTACTTGTTTAAGAGGTTCGCAAACTGCATTTCCAATTCTAATCGCATTGCAAATCTCATTTAAATCTGGTGATCTCTTCTTCCTGCTTAAAAAACCAAAGACTTTGTTTTTCACTTCTATCACTTTATTTATCACTACTATCCCTTTGTCTTTCGCTGTGTTGGTAATAGGATTATTGATTAGCGACGGTACTTTATTTTTACATTCTTCATAAGCGTTATTAGCTCCTCGCCCACAATTTTCGTACGCTTCATTGATTCTGTGCCGACATTTCTCAGCCGCTTCCTTCACTGCATTCTCCGCCTCTTGAAACGTTTTCTCGGCGGATTTTAAGCCATTCCTGATTGGATTCAATGCCGTTTGAATACCATCCGAAATTTTCTCTCAAACTTTGATGTTGTCTATAAGAGCCTTCGTCATGTCATTGTAGGCTTCTTTATAGGCGGCAACCATACCCTGTTCATATTCCTCCGCTAAATCTGCAGTGCAAGATATAGTGACGGATGCTTCGTTGGTGTTGTACATTATGCTGATAAGGGGGCCGCTGACAAGGAGTCCCATTATTACCGAGAGAAGTATAATTCGTCCTTGTTGGCTAGTTATCTTCGTTGCAGATAACGCTGCCACGCATCTGAAGGCTAGACTGAGGGCAAATGCAATTGCAACTACCATGGCGATAATGAATGATACAGGCGCCGCTATAGCCAATTGTACTTCGTAGCGCCAGAATAGAATATAGAAACCTAAGAGAGCCATTATGGTAAAAACACAAACGCCTTGAAGAATACTGATAAGCAATCGCGAATTAGTAAACTGTTTGAGTTTAGTCAAATTGTGTTTTCTCTCTCGCCTCTTCGTGCTTTTCTCACATATTTTTGATATTTTTGTATCTCTGTTCGGCTCTCCACGCCAACCTTTATCCCCATCTGTATTGCCTGTTGAGTTATTTAAAATTGATATATATTTATTCAACTGAAATTTTACTGACCAGCATTTAAATGCAGCTCGATATTTCGAATTATTTTCTGAACCGCGGATTTGTGGTTAACAGCTTCGTCCATTTTAAAAGCGTTTGGATCTCACACTTATATCAATCTACAGTACACACTAGAAATCACGTATTTATATATGTGAAATTTCTCAAGTGTTTTATTATTTTTATTAAATTTTACCGGACTTCTTAATTATGTGTGATATTCTGGGTTCAATAAATTATTATGGTTTACTGCATTAACATGATTAGATATAATTTATGTGTAACTGAAATGAGTTCTGAAATTACACTATGTAACTGTAATTGAATTTTATTTCTAGGAAAAACTCATAACTTATTGAATTATCTTGAAAATGTGATCTAATAAAAATAATAAAACACTTGAGAATTTTATCTTTTATGAATAATTGACAACCTCAGTAAATAACCTTAGTTATCTTTAGTAAAAGATCTTTAATAAATCAGAAGAGGGGGAAAAATCTATAATACTCACAATATAATTCGTGGTTATTCTGATAGCACAGTAGGATAAAGAAATGCTGGCATAAATTACAGTGTTAGATGATTTTCATAACCATTGGTAATTGTTTTTATCGCTTGATACCTTATTGCATTTAAGTTTATTTTTATCATTTAACTTTAATCATAGATACCACCTTTACAATATAATAACTTCCTTCCTTAAAATTTCCCTTATAAGGTGAAAACATTTCACATATGGTGAGAATATATTTTAAGTCTTATTTCCACTTTCGGAATTCGCAGAGAATATTATAACCTATAATTCATTTTAAATATTGAATAAAATTTAATATAAAAATGGGTGTATCTCAATATATTTCACCAAAAGAAATGGAAAAATTGAACATCGATGAACCGAAGATAATGCCTTGTAATAGGAGAAATTTTAATATTAGGAAGTATATATTTCATATATCGTTTGGATTTACATGTGAGTAAATTATTTATTTTAATCAAAATTTAATTACCTTTTTCTAAAAAGCACTGTTAATTTTGATGGCTTTGACATTCATACTTATTAAATTGAGTGCGTATAATGAACGGATAATATCGAATAATGAAAGAATAAAATCATTTGAACCTAAATTGGGTAAGAATTATATTATGTTTAAGATTGCGTACGACCCAATTACTGTCAAAAGCTTTACAGTCATAACTTGGTATTATCGGGCCGTGGGTTCGGGTCTAGTCGAATTTCATGGCTACGTATTTTACACCCTCAAAAATATTAAGCTAAAATTTTTCATACAATTTTTCTTAATAACATGGGGGTCTATTTTACACTCTCAAAAATATTAAGATAAAATATTCAGGCAAGGGTTCAGTACCCACTATTAAAAATGATAATTAAAAAATAAAAAATACCTACGGGTACTGTTATCCCGGAAGGGGTTGAGATAAGGGAGGGCACCCCTTTTGCAATTTTTATCATTTTTTCAAAAGTATGATATTTGAAAATCTTTTATGTTTTAATTATAACTTTAGAGTGTTGAATGAGGTATAAGTCGCAGTGTCCTAGTATTTTTGATTGATTTTAATCTTTTATTGGCTTTTCGATTTTTGGAGGTACGAGACTCGTACGCCCCAGCCTCGCCTAATATACACTACTTATTACAATAATTATTGTATTTTATGCATTAAAAGGCGTCCTGGGAATCTTAAATAAATTTATTTCCGCTTTTATCGAGTACGTTTACAGTAGGTATAACCATGGCTCAGAATTCACCATGTGGGGATTGGGAACCATATAAAGATGATAAGTGTATCAAACTTATTGATGAAAAACGACCTTACGATGATGCTATAAAAACTTGTCAACAACAAGAGAGTAGTTCGAGTTTAATATCCATTCGTTCCTTGAAAGAGCAAGAGTTTTTTCTAATCTCTTATTCAAAACTCATAAAGTCTTAGATGCGGTCTGGATTAGAGCCAAATACAGTAGTAATAAGTTTAAGTGGGTTGATGATTCAGATGTAAGGTTTACCAACTGGGCTGAAGGAAGTCCAAGTAACACAACCGATAAAGCTTGTGTACAAATGGTGTCAGAAGGTTCTTCAATAGGCAAATGGCTTGACGTACCTTGTAGTAAAAAGAATTTTGTTGTATGCCAGAAGATGCAAAGTTGTTCACTCTCTCATTTACAAAAAACTCTTTTGGATGCAAGAAAGGAGCTGAATGATTCCCTAGAGGAGGTTAGAAAGCAGACAAATAATCAACAAATGAAGATCAACAATCATGAAACAACAATCAACAGCCAACAATCAACAATTAACAGTCAACAAACAAAGATTAACAAACATGAAACAACAATCAACAGTCAACAATTAACAATTAATAGTCAACAAACGAAGATCAACAATCATGAAACAACAATCAACAGCCAACAATCAACAATGAACAGTCAACAAACGAAGATTAACAATCATGGAACGACAATCAGCAACCTACAGCAAAACCCAGTTCCGATTGGATTCATATACGTTCAACTACCAGGTCAATCTCAGCCGATAGATTTATGGAAAAATGTAGGATGGAAAGATGTCACTTCAGAATATGCTGGACTTTTCTTCCGAGCAGGAGGAGGACAAGCAGCATATTTTGGTTACGTTCAGGAAGAAAATTCTCCCAGACTCGTACGTGTAAATTTTTATGACCGTGGACCCCGTTCAGACTACGATAGTGTAAAGATTTATAATGATGGTCTGGAAAGTGGTGTTATTAAAGGTACTCTATTAGGTAGAGGTAATGGTGAGGGTCTTACCTTTACAGTATCTAGTGGGGAAGTGCGACCTCGTAACATGGCCATGCACATCTGGAAACGAGTTAGTTAAATTTTTTTAGTAAAGCTTTAAAAAATGTTAATATTAAAACAGCTTCGAAAAAATCTTTATTATCCATGTATTAAATGGAAATAAAAACAATTTCTAGATGAGTGCATTAACAAAATCGATAAATTATTATAAATTATTATGGTTTTATAGCTCTTATATCGCTTTTAATTTTTGGGTTTGTCGCTTCATTCTTTCTAAAATAAACTGATTCTTTCTCGCATCATCATAAGATCATTTCATTATGTACTTCGACTCACCCAACCATTTTTCATCAACCTCTCCTAATTTATCCTTTAACGCTTTGCTTTCTACACCTAAATCAAACATATCATCACTTATCATCTTAATAGCCTCAACATAGACTACTTGGTTAGCAATTAATTCTTCAACTTTTTTTAGCTTGTGTGGTGATAGTCTGTTTACTAAGTTCAACAAGTTCTTTAATTTTTCAATAGAATCAGTTTATATTTAACGTGTGACGGGTCTTAGTAATGACCCGTACGGGACGGTACAGAAGCACTGTCGATCTGTCGCTCTAGGGGATAAGGCCGTAAAATACTTACTCGTATAAACAAGTACAATATGGCCGGGTCAGGAGAACATAAACAAAGAGCATATATAGATATATAACACTTTTATTTACATATATAAATCTGAAAAATACATTATGAGTATGGGCCGGACTTGAGCCAAGTCGACCCATTCAAAATTACAGTTTATAATTTTTTAATTGTTGTTTATATTTTTAGTATCAGAGATAGGTTAGTCAAATTAGTTTTAAATGGTGCCTCATAATTAGTAGAAATGATTTATATATAAAGAATTAGTACGCAGTTTGTTAATTATGATTAAAATAGATTTTTAATTAGTTTTAGATTCGGTATTAAAATTCGTCCAAAAGTTCAAAGGTTTCTCCACAAGATGGCGCTGCGGGTTTCATAAGCGTTAAAGTCGTTACAAACGTATCTAAATATTCCACTCTGCTATACAACACATAAGGTAAGTTTAACTTTCCATGATAGAAAAATAGTATATCAATGTTAAAAACAAGTACGATTAAAATACCAAGTAATATATTATATATAACCCCAAACCGCGTATGGAAAAGAACCGGATAATTTCTTAATAACTTAATGTAACAATGTCATTGAAGGAGATACGTTATCCTTCTTATACTCTAAATTGTTTTTTAATTTTCAAAAGATAAAATATAATAATATTATACCAAATACAATTGAAACACAAATTAAAACATAAATACAATACCACAATTTTTTATTTTCAGAATAAAGTGATTTAACTTTTTCATTAGCATCGTTTATTAATTTCGCAGTTATCATTTATAAAGTTAAAGAAAGAGTGTTCAATAAACATCGTTTAGCTCTTTCGTTATTATTATTTCTAATTACAGGTTTTTTGTTTAGCAGTCTGAATTTTTTGTTCATCATAGTGATTAACATTTTTAAGTTCTTTTTCTAAGACATTAATTTTGTTATCCTTCAATTCAATTTCTTCATCCATTCTTTCAATAGTTTCAACAGCTGACACACCAAGTTCCTTTAAAATTATATTTTCTGTATATAATTGATCAGCAGCTTTAACTTTAGATCCAACAGTAAGTTGATTAAATTCAACAGTCTTTTTTAATTTTACATTGTATTTGTTTCAATTGATTCTTGTCTGCTATTTTAATCAACGACATGTTTAATTTATCAAGGAATAAAAAACCTTATTTTTTCAGACTCAACTGTCTTATTGAAAGTTTCTTCAAAATCATAGGTCGCAGACAAGCTGCTCTGCTGCGCTTCTCCACCACCTCTTAAATCTCTTTTACTTTTAGCTTTTGATTTTACAACAGATGTGCTATTATTAGGTTGTTCGTCAGGAGACTTATCTGATTCACTTTCTTGTTTTTTCTTTCTATGAGCTTTTGGCTTTTTGAAATAAAAGGGACTTTAAAGTTTGTAATGTTGTTGAATGGAATTGATTGTACCTACTTAATCCTAAATTATGACAAACTTCTTATTTAGTCATATGAGAATTACTTGCAACACCTGCTAAAAATCTATTCCACATCATTAATCTCATATTATTGACAGCATCTTGAAACTTTTCACTATTATTTAAACTTATTTGATTGTTATAGTTATTGTCTCTTTCATTTAAATTTGTTTGATTGAATGAGTTCATTTATAAAGCATAATTTTTTTGTTAACTTCATAGCAACCTCTTATCAATCTCATATCAACCTCATAAAAAAGGTTTTAGAGTATAATTCAAGTATCTTCATACTTTATTCCGAAGTATTGAACTATCTTCATGATAAAATGAATTAAAAAATAGAAAATTGTGAATGTATTTATAACAAAACATTAAAAATGTAAAGAGTCTTCCAAAGTATCTTAAACACTCTTCTAACTCATTGAAAGTCTTCTGTAGTATCTTAAAGTATCTTCTGACATGAAGCAAAAAAAGTATATTTGTAAATTAAAAACTGTGAAAATCTTAGGGTTAAAGGGGTTTTTTATGTACAAAAAGATTCCATTGATCTCTTCATGTTAAGCAACACTTGTTTTAAGTAGCCTTTACGTAGGAACATAATTCAGAAGATACTTTAAGATAAAACAGAAACTGCGCTCTTTACAACTTCAGAATAATACATTAAATATTTTTTATGGATATTAGATTTTAAATGTTTTTGTAGATATTTTTTATATACGAATCTACCACATTCACATTTTATAGGTTTATTACAATTCATATAATATTCTTTCTGACAATGATTACATATCCAAAACAATCCATCTACTCCATATTTATTCTTACAATACTCAGTTAATAATCTATATTATTTACATTTAACACACATTTTAGTTGAAGTCTCCATTTATTATAAGTTAATTTATTAAAAAATTAATTTTTAAATAAATTAAAAAATAATATAAAACAAAAAATTTAAAACTAAATAAATGGATGAAATAAGACGATGTGATATTTGTAATGTAGAGATATCTAAAACAAACTGGAGTAAGTATGTAAAAACTAAAAAACACTTAGATGCTGTACAAACACGAAGAGAAGTGAATGAGAGATCTGATGAAGAAGTACAGATAAAACGTTGTGGAATTTGTAATCTTGATATACCAGAGAATGAGTGCAGTGGACATCTTAAATCACATTCACACAAGAGGAATACTAAATTAATTAAAAATAAACTAAAAGAAAAAGTTAGATCATTTAATATTAGAAGACTAAGAAGAAGAAATTTTCAAAATATTGACTTTGAGACAAATGATTATATTGTAAAAAAAGTCAGAAGGAGCGTTAGAAAAGTGTTTCTTAACATTAAGAATAACTCCAAAGAATGATATTGTTTCAGTTAATGTTCTTATAGAATTGCTAGAATTAATGCTTGAAAGAATGAAAGATATTTTAGAGATTAAAACAGCAACTAAGTTGTTAAAAGGTAAATTTAGAAAGTTTCATCCAGCAACTAGTAAAGAAGAGTTTGAAGAAATAACAATAGCTTCAAAAAATCAAATAATTCTTAGAGAAGATGAGATAGATAGAAGAAACAATTCATGCTTTACTTCTTGAAATTCATGAAAAGATAGAATCTTGGGATAATAACGAAGGTTATTGGCACTTGGTTAATGTTGAAAATATTGACTTCAAATTAAGAGAATATAAACCATTATCAGTTTCTTCTTATATTGAAATACAAAAATGGATTAATAATAAAAAAAAGCCACAATTAACATTAAGAATGAAGATCAAAAATGTTTTAAGTACTGTATGTTATACCATAAACACAAAAATCAAATCAAATATAATCCTGAAAGGATATATCATTACTCAAAATGGGAAAACTTGAATGAATACAACTTTCAAGGAATAACATTTCCAGTTGAAGTGGATGATATTGAAAAGTTTTGTAAACAAAATATTATATCAATAAACTTATATGTAGTTAATGGAAAAAGTATTCATTCTTATTTAACTTGTTCACAAATTGAAAAGAAATCTGATCATGTAAATCTGCTTTTAATAGAAAATGAATTCAATTACCATTACATTTATATAAATAATTTATCAAAATTAGTAAGAAATCAATTAACAAATCATGAACATCATAATTTTATATGTGAAAGATGTCTCTATCACACAGAAAACAGAAATATTTAGAAGACATCAAATTCTCTGTGATAATTATTTTTACAATAAAAAAGCTATTCCTATTCTTCCTAAGGCTGGAGATAACATTCTAAAGTTTAAGAATATTCATAAAACTATGAGTTCCTTTAGTATATTACGCTGATTTAGAAGCTATTTAAAAAAAATTAAATCATAAAAGATTAAAAGCTCGACATGAAGCTTGTGCTTATAGTTTCTTAGGAGTAAGCAATTTCTATAACAACTTTAAAAAATATACAGGTACTTCAGCTAAAGATACAATGAATAACTTTGTAAAAACTCTTATAGATGAAGGTAAAAAGTTAAATGAGTTCTTGAACGATTAGAAAAATTTAAGAAACCACAACTTAACAATGATGACTTATTAAAGTTTGAAAAGGCAGAAAAGTGTTATTTCTGTAAAAAAGAATTTACTGAAGCTGATAAAAAAGTTAGAGATCATTGTCATATAAGTGGAAAATTTAGAGGAGAAGCTCATCAATCATGTAATTTGAAAGTTAGAACTTTATTAAAGATACCAATTTTCGTTCATAATGGAAGTGGATATGATTTTAAACATTTCATTAGGAAACTTTATAAGTTAGATAAAGATCTTAAAATTATATCACAAACTGAAGAAAAATACATTTCAATTAAAGTTGGAATTGAAGGAACTAATATTCAGTTCGAATTCAAAGACTCACTCAAATTTCTGTTGAAATCAATTGATAAATCTGCTAAAGTGCTATATGATAAAGATAATGCTGGAATTAAAAATTTTAAGAATTTAACTTCTCATTTTAAAGATTTACCTATTGAAATCCTAAAATTACTAGTACAATAAGGTGTATTTCCTTATTCATATCTTGATAGTTTTGATAAGTTAGATTCTACAGAATTTCCAAAATATGAATCTTTCTATGATAACCTTAAAGATAGGAACATTGAGTTGAAAGAATATGAAAGAGGAAAGAAATTATAGGAAAATTTTAAGTCTCGAGTAGAGCGAGAGTTGACTGAAAGGAGAGTCTCTGATGAAGTCATCGAGCGCAGGCGAGTATGGAGTTTTAGAGAATATATTGAATTATATCTAACTTGTGATGTTTTAATACTTGCTGATTGTTTTGAATCAATTAGAGATTTATCGTTAAAACATTATGGTTTAGATCCAGCTCATTATATCTCAAGTCCTGGATTATCTTGGGATGCAATGCTAAAATACACAGGAATTGAATTAGAATTACTAACAGATTAAGATGTGTTAGTAATGATAATGGAAGGAATTAGAGGTGGATTGTCTTGTATTATAAAACGATATGTAGAAGCAAATAATAAATATATGATAAACAATGATCCAACAAAAGAATCATCATTTCTTGTTCCTAATGATGTTAACAATTTATATGGTGATGCAGTCTTTTAAACTACCTTATAGAGGGTTTGAATGGTGTACACCAGAAAAAGTTAAATATTTAGAAGAAAATATACTTAATATTCCAGATGATAGTGATATTGGCTATATAATAAAAGTTAAAGAATTAATATATCCTAAAGAATTACATGATAAACATAATGACTATACATTTTTCCATATCTATAAAAATATAAAAACTCATAATGATCTATCTCCTTATCAAAATAAATTGAAAAAAATGAATACTTCTAAGAAATTAGTTACAAGTTTAGAAGATAAAAAAGGATTAATTTGTGATTATAGAACATTAAAACAAGCTATTAAACATGGATTAATACTTAATGGAATTGAGTGTGCAATAAAATATGAACAAAAAGATTGGTTAAAACCTTATATAGATCTTAATACAAAACTAAGACAAAAAGAAACTTTTGAATTAGAAAAATATTTCTTTAAACTAATGAAAAATGCTGTTTATGGAAAAACAATTGAAAAAGTATTGAAGAGACAAGATATAAAGTTTTGTTGTGAAAGAAAGAAAGCATTAAAATATATTAAGAAAACTAACTTCAAACGAGAAACAATATTTACTAAAAATATTGTTGCTCTCCATATGAATCGATTAAAAGTCAGGTATAATAAACCAATTTATGCTGGTTTCAGTGTACTTGAGATGTCTAAATGGAGAATGTTTAAGTTTGTGTATGAGTATCTCAAGCCTAAATGTGGAGACAATGTTGAAGTAATACAAACAGATACTGATGGATTGATGCTTCATATTAAAACAGATGACTTCTATGAGGACATAAAACCTGATATTGATAAATGGTTTGATACTTCTAACTTTACTATTGGAAATAAGTTTGATATTGAACCAAAAAATAAAATTAAGTTAAGTTGTTTTAAAATTGAAACTGGTGAGAATATAGTAACAATGTTTATAGGACTTAGAGCAAAAATGTATTGCTATACAATTGAACATCAAGACAGGAATCTAGCGAAAACAGAGCTAAAGAAGAGAGAAAAAGGAGTTCCTGGACATATAACAAATGGACACCAACTGCTAATATGGAAGAAAGTTTTAGATAATGAAACATGCGCTAGCGGAGAAGCATGTCTTCGACAAATATCAGCTACTTTTAACATGATAAAATCAGAAAAACTTGATGTTTATACCATAGAACAAACAAATATTGCTTTAAGTAATTTTGCTGATAACAGATATATATTGGATGATGGGTATACAAGTTTAGCTCATGGACATTATAGAATACTGGGTGATATAAAATAGGATCCAATTTATCCAATGGAAAAGCGATTGGAAAATTTTCAAAGTCCAAATACATTATTTTCTATGGGATTTCCATTAAAACCTATGGAAAAATTGACTGAAAAAATAGGTTTTAAATTATTATAAAATTAAATATCAATCCTATTTTCTTGAGATAATTATTAAATGAGGCGCTTATGATAGCCAAATTTGATCAAAATCCAATGACCGGAAGTATTTTTAATAAATTAACAAAATTGAAAATTGTTGGACTTTAACTTTTTCCTATACCCATAATTTAAAAAATTTGCACCTTCGAAAATTCATATCTTTAAAACATTCACAAATTAAGAGATGGTTTCTATTTTGTTTAATTTGTCTTTCAACATCCTTCATTTTGATACCTATATTGTTATGGTTAGTGGTCAAGTTTAATGGGTGGACAGTGGTCAGTATAACTTTTGAACGGGCCAACAGAAAATTCATTCAAATTGTGTTGAATTCAGCTCGTCATTAGCTTTCCAATGATATATATATATATATTAATAGGGTTTTCTCAAATTTAGGGGTCCTTTTTGATTAAAAATAATTGTGAATTCAAGTCACGTACGCATTACTCTCTCACTTCATTTTATATGCATGCACTTGTGCTGGCTCATTATCCATAGGAATCAATGTATAAGATATTCAAACACTCTTTTAACGTTAAAATAAGTTTAATTTAATTTTTTTTGTAAAATTTTGAAAATTAATTGTAATTAAACGGATTGTACGATTGATTTCAGACTTTTTCATTTGAATAGTGGACAAAATGAATTTTTCAATGATATAACTTTTATCCTATTCTGAGCAACTTTTCATTCATGTTTTAATATTTGAATGCATGCTACTTTTTAATGTTTCTGATGAGTCATTCACTCACTTGCAATCACTTTCATTCAACACTTTCCTATCTCGCTATGCTGTCCCGCTAAAGAGTTTGAATGGGACAGGGGGACGGGATAAACAGGACAGCATTTTTGTCCCTCATAGAAAAGCATTATATGACGTCAAAGGAATAAGCATAACGTTAAGCAGTCACAAACAAAAAACATGGATGACATGATGGATGACAGCCTTCGCTTTGCTCGGCTTAATATTTTACTATAAGCATGCAAATATTTCCATGGTAGTTTAAAAGATAAAATTAGTGAATATAAACCTGATTTATTAATAAAAAGAGTATGATTCTTAATATTTTTTAGGGGGCCTGTTTTAGGCCCCCTAATAATTTCTTCAAATTTTAAAAATAGAAAGTTCGAGTTTTTTTTTACATTTTTAAATCCTGATTTATGCACTTTTAAGGGTAAAATTGAGTATTTTTAATACATTTTCTGAAGTTTATAGCTCAAATTTTATGTTAAACGATGTAAAAAGTTTGAATTTTGACTGCTTTTGAAGGTTTAAGGTATGTATGAGACTCGTACGCCCCAGAATTTTTGATTGATTTTAGGCTTTTATTGGTTATTTTTGTGAGTTTTTCCAATTTATTTGATAAAAATTCTGCTATTTTTCATGGATTTTAGAGGGTACGAAAAGTACGAGCTCGTACGCCCCAGAACCGTCATATATACACTACTTATAACAATTATTCATCATCATTACGATGGGAAAACTGCAAATTCAATAGAACAATCATTTACGGACGAACAAAAACTCGTTAATATAAATGCCACATAAAAAGGTTCGAAAGCATTTGGCACAACAAAAGTATAAAGTATATTTCATACACTATTAAACAAGATTAGGGTTGTGTTGAGTCGAGAACAACAGATTTCTGAAAAATAAAATTCCTTTTACTGGGAAATTGATAAAATAAACTAGAACATCCAAACCATCGGACCTTATTCAATACTAATTTCGTATTATTATTGTTATATAACAATTATAATTATTTATTTAATCAAGTTGAAAGTTTAAAATATTTTTCACATTTTGTGTTATTCAAAATATCAATTGATTGTTTAAAACTCAGTCATATAAATAAACCAAATTAATTAACAATTATTTATACTGTTATTACTGGTCTTAGATTTAATAATCGGATTCGGAATTTCTCTAGAATCAATTGATATACGATATGATTCCTCCATAGTTTCCATACAATTGCAATAGTTTAATTAAAAACTGCGTAATTTAATTAAATTTGAATTTATGACTTGACTGCCAATTTATGTCCTAAAATTTTTATTTATTTTCCAATATATGTTGGCGTATTTTAAATACGAAAAAAGTGAGCGGACATAAATCAAGTTAAGGTGTAAACAGTTTTTTGCATTTTTTTTAAATAATCAAACTGTTAACACAACGATTATTCATAATCATTTCGATGAGAAAACTTAAAATTCAACAGAACAATCACTTACGGACGAACAAAAACTTGTAAATATAAACACCTCACAAAGTGGTTTGAAAGCATTTGGGACAATAAAATAAGATAAAGTGTAATTCATACACTATTAAGCGAAATTGAGGTTGTGTTGAGTCGAGATTAACTTCTTAGATATCTAAAAAATAAAATCCCTTTCACTGGGAAATTGAAAAAAACTTGATCACTCAAACCATCGGACCTTACTCTATGATATCGTATCATCATCATTGTTATAAATATTATAATTATTTATTTAATCAAGTTTAAATTTTAAAATATTTTCCCCATTATGTGTTTTTCAAAAAATAGATCAATTTTTCATAGATCAGTCATATAATTAAACCAAATTAATTAACAAATATTTATACTAATTACTGGTCTAACGACGTAAGATATAATAATGGGATTAGGTTCGATTGCCCTATAGTTTCCATACAATTGCAATATTTTAATTAAAAACACTGTAATTTAATTAAATTTGAATCTATCGCTCGACTGTCGATTTATTTTCTGCTAATTTTATATTTTTTAGATTTATGTTCTCATATATAAAATTAATTTGCACTTTTACATTAAAATACGTTTCTATTTTGTCCAAAATACATTTATATGCATTTCTCTAATCCTCGATGCAAAATAAATTATTATAAATAATTAAAGGTAAGGATTTAAAATTTGAGAAGATTCAGTAATAATAAATTAAAAAATAATTAATCTTATTTATTAAATACATACATTGTATACTATTTTTACTGCCTTTATTGATATTTTGTTTGATAGTAAAATGCTTATGTTTATATTCAATATCATACTTGGCCTAGGTCTCAGATTTTACGATTTCCGAAAAATATATATATTTAAATTTCTTTAATGATGTAAATTTGGATGTTTTAAAAATGGAGTTAACTTTGCACTCTTTTATGTATTTTTTAAACAATATTTACATTTTTTAAATTTTGAAAAACTAAAAACTTTACCCGGAAGGTTAAAAATTACCCTTCCCTAACCTTTTTGACAAGGTTTGTTATACCATGATATGGACGGTTTTAAAAAAATTAAAAACATAAATACAAATCAATCATAAAAATAAACCTATTATAATGTAAAACAATAATGTGATTTCAAATTCTGCTGACATAAAACGAAAAAAGTGAGCGGACACAAATCAAGTTATTGTGTATACAGTTTTTTCATTTTTTTAATTCTAAAGTATTTAAGCATTTTTTAAAATACCGGAAGGAACAGAAAGAACTTAACACTAATGTATACCTGTATTATAAACATTATTTTCAAAGATCAAAAACTTTATTTTATATTCATTAAGACCTTTTTCAGTATAATTTATTAAAAATGTATTCATTAATGAAAATCACCACTAAGATGCGCACCATCATTATCTTTACAATCAATGATCCGATTTAAATAACTATCAATAATGCTATGGCACATTTCTAAAGGAATACTTATGATCTCATTATTGATTCTTAACTTAAGATTTTTTTAATTTTTTTAGATATACTTTTGATTTAAAGAAAACCCTTAAGAAAAAATCACAAAAATTTAAATCGGGACTGTGCGATTGAATAGTGCATTCGTAGAGTGTTAAGTTCTTTGTGGTCCACAGGGTACTTTTAAAGAAATGCTATTTTTACCTCTATTATTTACTAATTTAACGATTTCACCCTAATCATAGTGAATAGTGTTAATGCGATGTGCAATTGTAAGTACAGTGCAATCACGAAATTTGTTTCTGATTATGCTTTGAATTAACGCATCAGTTTTATGATCGACATTCGCACAATCGTATTAATATTATCACTATGATAAAATGAAATGTTAAAGTATATTTACACAATTAATTGTTCTGTAAAGTAATTTAATCAGTCATTTGATATTTTTATAATTTTATATTTATAATAATTGTTAATTTCACCGAATAATTGTGTTATCATATTTAGATTATGAGAATAAAAATATTTTTCCTATGGTCTTTAGTCTGAGACTAAAATTTATCATAGTGCTAGTCTTAGTTTTAAATTCTTTGCTTTAGTCTAATCTTATAACTAATTTCATAAGTCTTAAGCCTTATATTTTAATTATCAGAAGAAATTCAAATTAATAATAATAGACCTTATAAATTGTGACGCAATAATTGTATAATTGATGTTTCATAGTTTAAAGTTATACCAACATTTATAGTTTAGGTCCCGGACACTTATCATACTTACCTCACAAGTTCAATGTCATAGAGATAATAATTATGAACCCATGAATTACCCTAAAACCTATTAGCATATCTATCACTATAAAAAGCCCAAACAAATTGTATTTTTATTCATTCACTCTCCTAATGTAGAACATTGCAGATCATAGCAGCGGCTGCTGCTCCCACAATTATAAACATGTAGAATCCACCATTTTATATAAGATTTCCTGCAATATTTTTAATGTAGTTTTAGCCCCATTATTGTTAATCATAATAAAGTTAATCTTAAATGTAATTTGTGCTTAATTATGTGCATCATCGACCGTCATTTTGGTTTTACCCCATATTTAGTCACCATTACATGACAAAATAGTACATACTTGTTGACAAATATAAAGTCTCGGAATATTCTTTAGTCGTGATTAAAATGATCTCTATAAACATGTTTTTATATTTATTTGTTTTAATTATACTCATTATACCATCATTCTAATCTAATATTAAACACAAAAGATGCCGATAATTAATTGACTTACGTTACTTAGGCTCAAATTTTTCACAGAAAAAATATAATATTCTTGTAATATTTTTTGCAATTTCATATTTGAAAACATTTATTTATACGTTTAACTATTGAATTAAATTTAAAAAATTTATATTTTAATTTAATCAATTTTCAAAATTATTAAATAGTGAAATAAATTTTAAATTTCGAATACAAAATTATTAATAATTAAATTGTCCATTAGACTAAGAAATATAAAAATGCTTAAAATTTGTGCGTTAATAATTAAGTTATGTTTATTTTAGATAAATGTATACTGATGAGTATTACTATTTCAGTACTTTTATGTATCTGCGGATAAATATTTTTAACGATGTCTAAATCTAGGATTTACGCACAATTATGTCCCGATGATGAACAATTGATCAGCGACTAGAAAGAGAGAGATAAGT
>LBFL01012206.1:0-10077 GCA_000988845.1 Hypochthonius rufulus
ATTTAATACATAATGTATATGTTAGAATCGTTCGACACTTAAAATATCCAAATTTGTAGTTTTGAAAGTTTTCATTTTGAATATATAAAAACTATTGTACATTTAAACCCCCTTAATTTATCCCCAATATCTTGTAATTGTCTATAATAATTGTCAGCAAATTTTAAGAATCTAAATCAGTTCCTATACATATGCATTATAATAAACCCCCATAAAGTGAATCGTGAACATTATGCAAAAATGACAATGAATAATGGACTATAAAATGAATATGTTCGTTTTATGTTTCTACAATACATTATAACCTTCAAATCTTGAACCCTCTGAGGTGAAGAGATACAAAAATATAGAAAGCGGTGTTTTGTATTTAAAAAACGATGCTTAAAGCATAGTGAACATCTATTATCGGTCTCTATCAGTGCTGACAGTGATAACTCGTGGTATCGGTTTTAACAAAAAGGGTTTACATTAACATGTAATTACTAAAGTATAACATTTTAGTCACAAAAAATCTTCGAAATATTCTTTCAAAATGCTAATTTATTCTTTTTTGAATTAATAGGCAATTTTTAGTTACTTTTGATTAAAAATGAGTGTTTAAGGTGCACAACCTCACGTGACTAGACCTAGAATGTATTATATAGGGGGTATTATATCATTAAATGCAACTGAATAATATCCTAACACACCGACCACCGGCTACTAGCTAACAGCACTCACCTAGAAAGTTTTGTAAAAATTAAAAAAAATATTTTTAATTATGATCAACAATTAGCATTTTTAGTCCGAAAATTGATTAAATTTTCATAAATAGCGTTAAATATTCCAAAATATGCTTATTTATTCTTTTTATTCTCATAAATTAAAATTCTAATTTATTCTTTTGGATGTAAAATATTCTTTTTTATTCCCTCACAATGCATGTCCATTGGTCATGTTTTGTAATGATTCGAACACATCCGAAGTCATTCTGTAATATCTTTATCCAAAAAAATATTCTTTTGCCTAAAATGTTATACTTTAGTAATTACCTATATTTAGAGGTCACTAAATTCAGTATTCTCCCGGTAATTCTCCTCTTTAGTAATGAAGAATCAAATAACATAATCAGAAATTAATAATATTTTAACATAATTCTTAAATTATTTATTAAAAATAATGTTTCATTTTTGTACGCATCAAATGAATTAATGAGTCATTTCGCATCTTCGATTATATCTGTCGACTGTCGATTGTAAATCAATTGTGTATCGATGTACAAATCCGCGATAATTAATTAAAAATTTGTATATAAATATTTTAATTTAATTTTTAAAATAAATTGAAATAAAATAAAATCGAAAATTCGTCACTCATCGAGAGTCAAACACATAAGGAACAAATGAAAGTCAAAGTGTGGTTTTAGATGATAAAACACATTATTCATTACCAAAAATTATGATTAATAATTTCTGATTTTTATAAAACAATTCAATAGACTTTGAGTTTCAATTGCTCATCATGTTGTATGTTTCAACACTATAGGGACGTCATTAAAGACGGTTGTCCTTAACTTAAAAGACATAACTTAAAAAACAATATACAAAAAAGAGTAAAATACAGAGGTTCCGACACTTAATTTGAAACATCATTAAAAATTATATATTTTTAATATTAAAGTTGCATGTATTTTATATTTTGGATGTGATGATTGTGTCTTTTAGCTACAATACCACACTGTCAAATCTACAATATAAGAGCGTTTTGTACAGTAATCAGTAAATCTTTTGACCGTTACTTTCAAATCAATTTCCAAAACCCATTAATTTCTTTCGTTTTTTGCTTCCAAAACACACGTTTAACGTATACCCAAAAGTTCAATTGATTAATGTCCAGACACTGTATAGGAATGCGCTGCTTTAAAATATAATTTGTATTAAATTCTCGGACCAATTAATTGAACTTTTGTCACGTTATAGTGAAAATGTACGGTTTTCTCTATATTAATACCATTTCATGCTCAATTTGGTTATTGTATTTTCTATAATAAATCATAACCTTAAATATTGAATGATATTTTCAGATTGCGATTTAATATACAATAAATTTGGTTTTGCAAAATATATAATTCGACGTCATTTAAAATGTTAAAGATATTGATTTGAGAACATTTAAGATCGGAAAGTCATTTAACGCAATCATCATGTTTCAGTGTGTATAATAAAATATCCGTTATATTTTTATAAAATATATATTATGTAATCATTATATAATCATTATATAATTATGTTATATGAAATTAGCTTTAATTTCATATATTAACATTTTTATAGGATGCAATACTTTTAGTGTAATATTAATTTTTATGTTTCATTTTGTGTCGGAACCTGTGTTTAAAGAATAAATATAATGAATTTAATTATAGGGTCCTTTAAATTAAACACGACCTTTAATGTCATCTCTGTACACCAAATATGTTATAAAATATGATTCATAATGTTACAATCACATTACACTATTATCTCTATTATTTAAACAAATTCTAAATAAATAATTAAATAATTAAATAATTAAATAATTAAATAATGGAGAAATCATTACTATAATTAATATTAATCATTTTTCTAATTTTACCGGATTAAATTAAAGTTGTTGATAGACAGACCAACAGTCCCGAAATGTCATTAATCTCGGAATAAGTGAGGCATTTTGGAATTTGCAATGCAATCATAGGCATAACATTGTTTCAACATTCATGAAATTACATGTTTTAAATTATTACAAAAATTGACATTTAAAAAATGAATTTATATGACTTAAAAACACTTTTAAATAAATTATTGAATAAACTATTAAATAGTGAAATCTCTAAATCATAGCTGATTATGGAATTAACTAAATATTTTGTATTTAAATAAATATGAAATTTTAGTGTCTTTTGATTGATAATTAATAAATGAATCGCATAGCGTTACGTCGTGATTTTTGTGCGGCACGGTATATCTTAAATTGGTATATTAAAGTAAAATAAATGAGAATGTCGTTAAATTATATGACTATATTTGCAAATTTCTAAAATGATTAAATCATTCTGCTTTAGGTTAACAT
Organism: Hypochthonius rufulus; assembly: GCA_000988845.1. Lineage (NCBI taxonomy): Eukaryota > Metazoa > Arthropoda > Arachnida > Sarcoptiformes > Hypochthoniidae > Hypochthonius > Hypochthonius rufulus. Next base: position 3,088 of record LBFL01012206.1, read on the forward strand.
AATTTCCCGAAAAAAGAACAATTTTCTGTAAATGATGGTTTGGAAATAATGGGGAATAATGGGGAAATGTAAGAAATGTGAGAATTTATTTTTAGGTATGAGAAAAATGCACTTTTAGCATAATCCTATTCTTTTGCTTCACTATTATTGTTATTGTTACTCTTATCTTTACCCTTATCCTTTCCATTCTGTTACAACAAAAGGACTTCCGAAAGTCTCGATATACAAAAAACATAAAATAAAAAATGATTTGCAATTGTAATTTCATCCTCAAAAAGGATTTCACTCACAAATACTCCGCATTCAATGGTCCCACTCTGATGGTCCTTTATTATAGACCATCATATTATATAAATCACTCTCATTATATAAATAATCATAACAAAAGAAACATTTTTTCAATGAAAATAATTTCAGTTCCGTTATACTATAATAAACATCACTCATGCATAATAACTCAATTGTAATTGAATGTTATATGAGATTAAATTATTTTAATTATATTCTTAAATTAATTAAAATTTAATTAACAAACGTTGCGAATCAATAAACATCCGCACCTGAAAGTAGAGATGATCATTTTAATCTAGACTAAGGACTAGACTAAAGACTAAAAACTAAAGACTAAAGACTAAAGAAAATCCAAAAGTAGGGCTAAAGACTAAGACTAAAGCTAATAAAGGACGACTTTCATTAATACCATCCCTATACATAACATGCATGTACGTATGTTACATGATTGATGTGTTAAAATAATGAAATACAGAAAAATCTCATTAATAAATACTTTTTATTTCAGTTTAATTAATAAAACCGTTAATTTTATGATAAAATTAATTTTAAAAAGAATTTAAAGAATTTATATTAAATATTTATATTTAAATATAATTTTGAACTTTTGTAATATTTTCAATAATAACGGAGATTGAAAATGTCGGAATTGATTATAAATCAAAAGTCACAATAATATTAATAACGATTTCTCTCAGTGACATCATTGCTAAAGGGTTATAAATTAAATTAAATTTTATATATAAACAGTAAAAGTATGACGATACTCATAGTGTGTTATGTTATGTCATTTGAGATAAATGAACTTTCAAAAAGTCGAAGAAAAAGACTGAAACACTATTACTTAAGATGTCTCAGAGCGGTATGAAAAGAGCAATTTCAAAGCGAAAATTTTATACGCTTTAAATTAAATAAAAATTTAAAATGTTAAGTCATGGATGACGATTGTTGCAGCACTCGTCGATCGTCGCTTTTGTCATGGAAAGTCATGGAAAGCATTTGCCTCTCCGCGAATTCCTCATCATCACCATCACCATCTTTGAGATGTTAAAATTGGATTTGATGCTTCAGTGGAGAAAGTTATTGGTGACCGATGCTTTAGCAAAACATTTACAGAGCAGAAAATTGCATTTTCGTTCGCTCATCATTCATCACAATACACGTGAATTACGTGATAAACCGTTAGAGGCTAATGTGGTGATAGTGAAAGGAAAATTCCCCCAAAAGGGGCATTTTGCGTTAGGAAAAAATTGTTTTTTATTTTCTTATTTCAGACTCATTTGGTAATTAAGTAAATGATTAATGATATCGTAAAATAATACTATAATAATGCAATTCCAATACATACAATACATACAATGCACACCATTATTGAAAGTATAATCAACTAAAACGATCCGAACCGATCTAATGCCAGACTTATGTGTCGAGGAATTGTCTATTCTCTCGGGAAATAAAGAATAATGTAAACATCAGGGATATCATTATATGGGTACACACAAATTCGTGCCGTTCCATCGTATGCCGTTCCATCGTATACTTTACTCATAAATTATTTCATATTTTACGATAAATCAAACAAAAACAAAACTCTGATTTATTTAATATTAAATATTAAATTATAAATCCATTTTTATTTTACCCGAAACTTTTAATGGAATTTCTAATATTATTATAAATGATTGATTTTTAAAAGAATAAATCGTATAATTATTGCAAAAATTGTTAACACAGAAAATCGCGGATTAATATGCCGGTGACTCCCAAAAGAGCAATCATGTCATACAGTGATTGATAACATCAGTCTTTCCTTCACTTTCCTTCATATGGAACATGACGTAAGAGGAACCAAAAGTTGACATCACTGATCATTATTGATGTGAATGTCTTTCTATTCACAAATACAATAATCCAAAAATGGCACGCGTTTCAGGAAATATGTCCCGGAAATTGTGGAGACAGGAAATACTCAATAATATTTTATCCTTTATTATTATGACATTTCATGTAAAAAATTATGCAATACTTTAATTGAATGAGCATCAAAGAAACATCTCTAAAGTAAAAATATATATTTAAATCCGTTTTTCTCATATTAAATCACATATGAGATCAGTATTCGCCGAGGGGTTAGCTAGGGGTCGGGGGGATTAGCTAGAGATCGGGTGGGGGTCAAGGGATGGACCCTCCTGCCTCCCCGAAAATTACAAAATAAAAAAGTGCTTAAGAAAAGTGCAAAATTAACCTTCCATTAAAAATTGAAAAAATAGGTGTGACCCCCAAATACTTGAAATATTTCCGGGCCGTGGCTAATTCTGTATTAGACAGTTCCACAGTGCAGGGCTCAGGTCAATTGTATTGTGTCTTTCAGTGTTTATTTGGAATATTATTCCATAAATTGGAAATAAAAGGAAAACATGTGAATTATATATTTTTATTATAAATAAATAAATCAGATTTTGAGACGAAATCATAAATAATAAAAATGCGATATATTAAATTGCGATATATTAAATTGAAATATTCAAATATTCAGCAGAGTATTAAATCAATAAAATTGAACAGACAATGGAATTGACCATAGGAATTCTATGATAGGATAAAATTCACATATCGCATTCAAATGGAAACTCATTTTGTGTATATAATGCATGAGAGAAACATTTTTCATTAACCATTGTCCATTTAATGAGAAAAGTAAAGACTTTACTAAAATAGGAACGAACAAATGAGAGGCTTAAATCGTATGCGAAGGAACTCAATACAATTGTAGCTCTTTTAGAGATAACACAACACGCATATAACAGTAGGACATTTGAGTCTTAAATGAAATTTGTAAGAGATATATACGAAAGAACCGTCAATTAATGAGACAACGTTCTGTGCCTATTATTAGCTTTAGAGACGCGAAAATGCGACGTAACATCAGTTAAGGGATGCGGTGGGATCAAATCCATGAAATTGCAGGATCAACTCCATGTATAGCGTTATATATACACTGCCGTTGTACTAGGGTTGTCAATCGTAATTTTGTTTCTCGGATTTCATATGTGTCATTTGGTACTTGTAATTCTATACTCATTATCTTCTGGAATTTCTCATTAATAATACATGTTTATGGTTATATGTAATTTAACTCTCATTGATTAATATATTTGTGCGTTTACAAATTATTCAGTTATATTAATATAACACTGATCAATTCGAACAAAAAATTTAAAGTATAATTTTATAGATTTCGATACATTCTCCCGTTAAACAAAATTATCTCATATAAACAACCCTATCGATAGGGTTGTTGATGGATCATATTGAAAAGGTCAATATTGATATAAATGAACAGAAAGGACATTGGGATTCCATGGGTGTGTCATGTGAAGCACATGATAAGGATTATATAAAATAAATTTATGAGACTATTTTTTAGGTCATCGATACTCATAAAAGTTTAAAATTTCAAATAAAATAAAAAAATGTTGATATTTGTAAATTTTATCGATGCTTAAAGGTATAAAAACATTAATACAACAAAGGTTTACTGCATATTATGGTTGTCAACTTTCATGACTGTCTTGGATACTCATGAAGCTGTACCGTCAGGGGAATTCTTTACAATTCAAGTTTCATGATTTCGTAAAGTTTAGTATTGCAATATAAATGACTCTCTATGTATATTAGCAGACTGACTTGGCAAACTATAGGGTTATAATTTTCAAAAATTTCCACATTTTCTATCGGAGGGTAAATTTGTAAATTTTGCTAACGTCATAATTTCGTCATAATTTCCATTTTTCTAAATTCTTCTGATTTTTTAGTCTTTGAACTTTTTTTTGCATAAATCCTTAAATGGGATGCTGGAAAATGAGTTGGGAGTATGTTCTACTTGATCTCCTTGATCTCCTTGGTCTCCTTAGTCTCCAAGCAGTCTTTATTATGGTTATGATATTTAAATTTTTTATAGAACTTTTCAATTATTTTAAGTGAAATATATCCATTAGTGGATACCCCTAACTTTACCATCCAAACTATGATTATATCAGACTAAATCATTAAAATATCGATTTTAGTGTTAAATGTCAAACGTATAGTAATTAATACATTCGATTAACTGTTGTATGTTGTGTAATATTAAATTTGATTTGAAATTAAAATTTTCACATTAAAATTTCGAACATAATTATAATTCATCTGATTATGTATGAAATATACGAATTAAAATGAAAAAAACACAAAATAATGTGTATTTAAAGGTTAAACGCTTAATAAATCACATTAATGTAGTCATTTCTGTATCCTGTTAATTACCAAATAAATTTAAATTCACTGATAAATAAGATTTTAATACATTAAGAGTGTAATACAATTGGTAATTTCCAATAAGTAATGTGCAATTACTTTACGTGATTTAATAAAGATTTTAGAGATAATTATTACAATAAATAAATCATAAAGTTATTTATAGAGTGTATTAATAAATAAATGATGACCGTACTTTTTCAAATTTATGACCTGCAATTATCAACTCTTATGATGGGAAAGGGATGATAAAGAGATGAGAATGAAAAATCGTTGATGATGAAAATGTCACTGTCGTTCGGGAGAACTATGGTCGTATAAAAAAGTAAAAAATAATTTTAACACCGAATTATAAAGAAATCTCTAAAATATGTCACACAAAAGAGAAAAAATACAAAAAAATAATATAATTGGGATCACATTGAGAAATGTTGAGATGAAAAATGTCAATCAAAAGGATTCGTGCACAAAATAAGTCAAAATGTTTTATGACAATAATAAGAATCCAAAACCCGTGAGAAATTAAAAAAAATGTGAAAAAATGCGTATTTTTTCTATTTAAAAATATTCAAAGTTTTTGGGAATTCCAAAAAACAGAAATTAATGAATTATTAATGAAATCTTATTTTTTAAAATTATAAGTAAAAATAAAATAATCATTTTGATAAATGCTACTCTATGATAAAGTAGATATTCTTGTAAGACTATTAACTAAATTATAGTATTAAATTACATTACCACATCATATAAATGGTGATCGCCACAAATATAACAAAAACCGATCCGAGGGTAATCATCGCATACATCCAAAATGATGGTTCTTCTGAAAGTATAAATAATATATAAATAAACATTATAATAATATAAATATAGATGTGTCGATATTAATTCCAAAAATATATATGGAAATATATATTTGGAAAACGGTTCAACTTTAATGGGAACAAAAATTATAAAAATGCCGCTCCGAATCGATTAATAATTTAACGTCATTATAAAAAATTTAAAGAAAATGTGGGGGCACATTAAGAACACAGTGCATGTCATAAACTCCCTGATATTATTGAATTAAAAGAACAATTGAATACCATGAAAATGGATATTTTAGAAAATATTCTTCCGTACCGATGCGCCTTCGCGAATGTATTAATATAACGGAAGACAAATCATTAGATGGTCATTCATTTTTCATAAATTTCAATTATCTCATTATCAATTTATGCTGTCATAACTATTTTATGTCATTTCATATTTATGAAATATTTGTTGTGTAAAATGTGACATTTTGGGCAATATAAAATCAGCTTTATACATGTACGTGTATACGTTGTATAACATAAATAAAAATGGTGTATTGTTGCTGTTGTATTGTTGTTGTTATAATGTTGTTTTAGTGATCATACAATATTATGCTTCAAATTTGGTATGCATTTACTGACACATCCCATAGGATTACATGCATATGAACTCAATTTCTAAGTAAAAGAACAGTTATACGTGATGAGGAGAGATGAGGCAATTGATGATAAACAGTGTTCGGCACGCACCGGAAAATTTTCAAGTCGGGGGGTCACACCAATTTTTTCCACAATTTTTAGGGAAAGGAGAGGGTGCACTTTTCTGTGTTTTTCTTTAGCAATTTTTCCAATTTTCAAGGGGGGGTCCCGATTTTCCAAAATTCTGGTGGGGGGTCGCACCCTACCCAGACCCTCTTTGCCGAACACTCATGATAAACCACACAATACATACTTTTCCCAGTCGCACGTTACTTATGCTTTAAACAGAAATAAAATATTCTAAAATCTTATATTTTGCTCATCTCTAGGATTTAACAGTAAAAGAATATGGAATGTGCGGAGAGAAACCGATCATCGTATGCAATAATTGGATAACAGATAATCGATTTAAGATTCCAGTTTCCATCTCATGTCATAAAAATATATATAAATGTTTAGCATTTATTCTTTTGCAATATCAAGTAAATTATATATACAGTGCGTTCCAAATTGAACTAAAATAGAGCCGCATCAAAATAGATTAATATGTTTTGTTTAATGTAAAACATGTTCATAATGATCGCCTTTCATCCCTATACACAAGTCACGTCTCCGCTTCACTTTTGTAAAAGATACGACAGAATTTGTTATGTGATGCCGCGAATCACCATTTCTATAAACAATTTTAATACACGAATTGTTTAAGGGTTCCATCATAAACTACACTTTTCACACAGCGCCATAGAAAATAATTTAAATCCTTAAACAATTAATGAATTGTAGAGCATTTTGAACATATTTAGCATTAAAAACTATATTTTGATGCGACTCTATTTTCAGTTCAATTTTGAACGCACTGTATATAGGGTCAACGAAAGTATGATTGAAAAAATCAAAAATATGCATG
>LBFL01012211.1:0-11868 GCA_000988845.1 Hypochthonius rufulus
TAATTACCACGAGAAGTATGATGAGTATGACTTTTGCCGCAGATGATCCCGAAGGACATGACATTTCGTCTAAAGGATCGCCACAATTGTTGTGTCCGTCACATTTTAGACTCTTGTGAATGCACCGCGAAAGGCACGGAAAAGAGTCGTCCTCAAGACATTTACCGGTACATTCACCTTCGTATTTCTGTTCCTCCGAACACGACACTTTTTAACAAATATAGATTGTCACATAAGAAATAGTTCAATAAAAGTTATAGTTACACTGGAGGTTTTTAATATAGAGGATGCAAATAGGTTCCGCCATATGCATTTTGTATGTTAGAAGATAGCAAAATGCATATGGTAGAACCCATTTCCGTCCTCTATAATAAAAATCTTCTGTGTAAGTTATGCTAACTTATTCATTAGTTTACACCATGTCAATGTTACAGTGGCACATGCATTTTATGTCATATTTTTTAATTAATTGTTATTTTAAATGCCGCATCTCCAATCATTTAAACCCCAATTTACCGATGATCATTGTTGTTGATTAATGATTGCAAAACTCATCGCGACAAAATCATTAGAGTTCAAAGTATTTGCGTGAGAGTATTACATTGTAATTGCGCAATATCATTGTATATCGCAGTAATTATTATTAATGCGCATATAATTTTTACTGAAAAACTTCCCTTTTCATTCATATTTAATGTGTATTTGATTTGGTATTCATTGAGCATCATTAACCACCACATAATTAATGTTATCACATCGTTAGTGATTATCATTAATTAACTTTTACAGCATAATTTTCACTAAACATAAATACTTCTGAATATTAAAACAGCGTCAAACAATATAAATACACTTATTGTTGGTTAATGGCAACGCAAATATCCCGGGAAATCCGTTGCCATAAAGCAAAAGTTACTGTTAACGAAACAAAATTAATATTACGGTAATGGGAAATGGTTTTGGAAATGCGTGGGAATGCGCGGGAATGCGCGGGAATGCGCTGCTATAAACGAGATGTTACTATTAATCATGTTGCTATTAACCAACAATATGTGTATACCGTTATAATTAAAATGACCATTCATGCCAAGAAATGAGCAGAGATTAAAAAAAAGTAAAACTCATTATAAAAATATCATTTAAAATAAGGATATAAAAGGATAACCCTTCGATAAGGAAAATTTTGGTAAAAATTAAAATTAATGCAATTAAATTGTAGTATTCCCCGCCACCCACAAACTAATTTCGGGAAAATTTTTAAAAATGATCGGGGGCGGAGTTACGAATTTTTATAGAAAAATATTAGTGAAGGGACTATGGGAGAAATATGAATTTGACTCCCTTAGCCAACTTGAAACTTAATATAATCTTATAATAGTATAGAATTTTAAGAAAAAAATGACAGGGGTACAAAACCAGCTATGGCGTCCCACGTGTTAGGAATTTATTATTTATTAAAAATTTATTTCTCTAAAAAATATTTTATATATTATTATATAAAATATATTATATAAAATATTTATTATTATTATATTATATTATATTGTACAATATTATACTAAAATTTATCACGTAATATCGCGACGAATTTAAATATATTTATTTGTATCTGATGCAGAAACATGATTTTCATAGTGATTTAAACCGGTATCACTTAAGTATCACTTAAGTATCACTTAAAAACAAATATCAATAATAACATTTTTATTCATTATCATTCCAATCGAAAGGACTATGATTATGTTTGAAATTTTCGAAAATTTGTAAATTCGCAACAATTGACCACACTTCTGGAAGAACTGCCAAAACATATATATGTTTTGGCATTCACATACACATATGTATATACACATACACATATGTACATACACATGTATACACATGTATACGTATATGTATGCGAATGCGAGAAAAACAGGTTTAAAGTTAAACATAAATATAAGAAAATTTTTTTAAAAATAAAGTTTATTAGACTTTAGTACAAATCTGTATTAATCTTAATCCTTTCATTTTCTGTTTTTCTCAAAATTTGTCAGTAAAATGTAAGTGAAAAATTTAGTTATTATTTATTAGGGTTTACGGTAGCATTACAATGATATTCAAGAAAGTGTTTAACTGTCTTTGAAATGTTCTTCCAGAAATGTGTTTAATTGTCATTGAAAGTACGATGCATGCGAACGCATTTATTGTGCATTTTGAACTGCATTCATAGAGCTTTGCAAATATGCATATCATTGCGTTAAGTTAATGTTAAATAATTAAATTATTCACTTTTTTAAACAATATTTTGCTGCCCGAAGAGTTAAAAAATCTGAATAATGAGTGTAGTTATATATAACCGATTCAATGATGGTCGGTATTTAATGACAAAAATAATAATTGTTATGTATGAGTTAATAATTACCTTTTTTCGTAGTAAAATAAGTGAAATTCAGTACAATCGTATCCGCATCCTTAAAATTGAATTTAATCGGCAGTACCGTTTCATCGTGTGTTTCATTTGACATTACAATTGCTAATTTCTGCCAATTTTTAAGTTTAACGGCATCATTATAAGGAACACACCAATAATAATCGTCAATTTTCATATAATTTGTCGTGTTTTTGCAATTCCCATAATCATCAGTCGCGTGGCTAATTGATGATGGTAATTGAACAATATGAACATAAATACCATAAGATTCATATTTCGCGGGTTTAGAAACATTTAAATTCCCTTCACATTCCTGATCTTTACCGTGAATTTTAAGAACGTATACGTTATTCGGGGGATTAAATTCCAGTTTTTCAATTGTAAAATTAATTGGGGTTTCACATTTTAATTCATCTGTAATTAATTATTCATTTTTTTGTGTAATTAATTAATTAATTAATTAATTAATACTCACGTTCAGTGTAATCAGCAAATGTTTCCAATAATAACAATGAATTTATTGAAAAAAACATGCATATTTTAAGCGTTTTCAGAAACATTTTTTTTATGATTCACTATTTCAACATCAGAGTCAATTACATGTTTCCATAGTATTTATGTTATTATAGTCATACATAAACAGTGATAATTGTCATGTGATTTACTGTTATAAATTTGGCACGAAATTAAAATAAACATAAAATATTGATTTAATGGAAATAACACATTAATCAATGAGTTTTTCTCATAAATTTAATGCGCATCACACCGTTATGTTTTGCTAATGAAAAAATGTAGAAAATAAATTTTGGAAAAGTCTAGTAATGTTGTCAATTTTGGAAAAGTCTAGTAATGTTGTCCGATCGACCCGAAACTGGTCCCAATCGATTCTCCGTCATCGAAAACATGAGCAGTCAAAAATTCCCGGCGATCACTTCGGAAACATAATTTAATTTAATTTAAAAATATGTCGCGACATCCCATTGAAAATCAATTGGGTCATGTGCACTAATTTTCGCAACTATAAATGCTTTTAATATTTTTTAATTTATCGCGGCGCGATTAAAATGGCGCTCAGTATAGGCGTAGACCTAACCTAACCTTGTTTGACCTAATGATATAATTTGTGCTGATGTTAAAAACAACGTTAGGTTAGGTTTGCCGAAGGCAGCCGCTAGCAAACCTAACCTAACATTATTTAAGCATCGTAGCCGCGCTTTGTCCTCTTCGGGCGCTCCCCAAACGTTGCGAGAATTAGTGCACATGACCCCATTGATTTTCAATGTGATGTCGCGACATATTTTTAAATCAAATTTAATTATGTTCCCGAATTGACCGCCGGGAATTTTTCACCAATTATTATGTTTTCGATGACGGGAATAGATTGCGACCAGTTTCGGGTCGATCGGACAATATTTACGTATTCTAGACTTATACTTAAATTTTGTTTAACTGAACATAAAATCAATTTACGGAAAATACTTTAGCGAAAGAAACGCATTAAATAATTTTTATTAAAATAATTCGATTTAATAAAAGATTTCATTTTAATTATGATCTTTAATCAGATAAAAATTTAAATAAATTGTGGAATTATCTCAATTTTTTAGTACTATATTTTGGATGTTGTAGCTTAAGTGCACACGTTTATAAAGCACATCTCAAGTTAGCAATTAGAGTTCGCATTCGTAAACGAAAATTACGTAAAAGCGAAACAATTAGAAATGGCCACAAACAACCGATGATAAAACATTAATTAATACTGAAATTAATTAATTAATTTGAAATAAACTGAAATAAATTAATACTGAAAACATAGATATTATCATATATACATTATGTTTTTATACACGCAAATCTCACTCTTAAACTTGAGTATATATAATGATAAGAAATTAATCTCTGAAAAATAGAATTTTCATATATGATGACTCAAGTTTGAGAGTACAAAAAACAATTGATCGCTGCAATTACCCAAAAATCCGGTTTATGCTAATGAGTCATTACCAATAAAATGTGTTCATCGTTGGCTAAAAGTGATATTCACATTAAAATTTATATTTTATAATTTTTTACTATAAATTTTATTTTATTAAAAATAATTTTTGTATGCATCGGTCGTCACATTTTATTAATGTACATATACATGACACAATGTTTTAGAAATTTCTATATTTGTAAGACAAACAATTTTTTAAATTTCTAAAAAAATTATCTTAAAATTATTAAACCGATAAAAGTATAATTAATTTCGATATGATAATTTAGAATTTATCATCTATTTTCAGGTGCTGCTTTATCCTGAGGCGGTGAATATATAACCGGAAGACTCGCGTATGAATTGAGATCTTCAGAATTCGGTGGAAAATTGCTCTGTTCCAATGCACTCGTATCGACCGAAAATCTTCGGTTCGCCGAAATCATCACCGACAACCGTTTATTGTTATACGCTTTCGAAAATCCCTCCGATATTTTTTTGGGGCTGATTTTGGAACGACACAAAAAGATTAAGATTAACAATGCCATCGCTAATATCGTCACACCAAAAACTATTAATCCGATTGCGGATTCGGATGTAAATCCTTTAAAAAGTATTTTAATACAATAATTTCAATTTTAATGCATTTGAATCATACCACAACTAAGTTCATCGTAATTATTACCACAATTGTCGAAACCATCGCATTCTAAAGATACAAAACTATTTTAGAAAATAAATTAAATTGAATTGAATTAATAAACTAAACTAAATTATTATTATTATTATTATTATTATTAAGACGAACCCAAAAGGGGAGAAATGCACCGTTTGTTTTTACAATTGAATATGTATGATGAGTTTTCTCCGCACCGTCCGTTTGAGCTCAACACTAATATTCGATTAAATTAAACATACGTTTATAATGTCAAAATAAAGTGAATTAATGAGTAATTTAATTTAGTTACATGTGAAAGAAGTGAGTACAATTCTAAATCCCTTCCCGTGGAGTGCGAACACAAAATTGCCCGATCTGAATCTCACGTTAATTTCGCCGGCATTTAAATTTGAGATTATATTAACGTGGGGACTCTCTTCTTCATTTGTCCCGAAGAATTTTAAACTCGTCTCATTATTATTATCTGAGCTCACATCGAGTTTATCTTCGTACGGATAATTATATCGGAGTTTAACTTTCTTAACCGATGCGATTATCCCAAAATTGGGCTGTGCTTTAAAAGTCACATCACATTCCATATTCGGTCGATACGTTTCACGTTTCAATTTAAGCATTATTGCTGATGATGCTCCTGAATCTTCGATTTTTATTACAGAACCTCTTAAGGAACTGCAATAATTACTTATATAATCTAAACGTATAACATTTTATTTAACTTAAGATCCTCTTCTATCAGTATACAAATTACTTACATTTTTGGTACGGTGCAACAATCCCTTTAATACATAAACAAATTATATAGTAAATGATGTAAAACTTTACAGAATGTATCATTATCTGACGCATGAAATTTTAATAAATGTTAATAAATGTTAATAAATGTTAATTAATGTTAATTAAATGTTAATAATTGTGAACATAAAAGTAGAAATAATCAAAATATGGTCACGAGAGGTGCTCTGTTCATTCAATTTCTTTGTTCACTATGAAATCTTTTGAAATTTAAACATCAAACGAATAGATAATTAATATGTCTTTTCTGAGAGTAGCATTATCTTATCGCGCTTAAAGTGAATTTTCATTGATTTGTCATTATCTTTGGTTTGACACCAATTAAAGTATCAATCGTCCCAATAATGTCATTTCATTATATACCAGAATGTTCGAGTTAAGGTCAGAACATGTGAGTAACACTTTCAAAGAATAGATACTCAATGATAAGTTAAACTTAGAAAACTCAAAACATTCTTCAATAACATGTTTTATCATATATAAATGCGCAATTATAAAATTATTACATTAAATTAATTAATTATCTTAAATCTCATATTATCAGTGATGCTCAACAAAACAATTACAGAATGTTTTTTCTCGATTTTCCAGAAATAAATCTCATCCATAATATTAGTTATATTCTTTCGGAATCGCGGATGTTTGTCCATTACACTCATTTTACTCTTCTCAAATACATTTTTATTCTCATGACTTTCATCTTCAAATTCAATTTCACCGGCAATAGTCTTAATCACTTTAAAGGGCAAATCAATTGCAATCACTTCAATAACATTATTTGGCGTTACAAAATTCAAATTTACAGAGATATGAGAAATAATTGCATTCTCATGTCTTCGCCTAACCACAGGCTGAAGCTTTTCTGTTGTAATAAATGTTACTTTAACATTAGATGCTAACGATGACGGAACACTATAATTTATGTCATCACTTCGATTAATCCCAATCTGATCTGAAATGACAGCATTAGACGAAAGTGATAATTCATTTTTCAAAGTTAAGATATTTTTGATGACATAATCTTTAACGTCATTAATATTGCCTCCTTTTTTGTCGATAAATCTTTCATTTTCATACGCAAATAATTTTGCTGTCACTTCGTGAAAATTGGAAATTGTAGTGTCGAGAGTATCTTTTAATAAAATAGCATAACGTACTGAATTTTCAATGCAAAATGTGTGGAGATCATCGATATTTTTCGGAAGATCTTCGGGAAAACAGAATACTTTAATCCCGTTGACCCAAAACTCTTTTGTAAATGTACATAATTCTTTTGCAACGATATCCGAGTTTTGTCCGATAAACGAGCATAACACAACATCGATGCGCTCACCGAATATCGTATTAATTTTAGTTCTGCTTTCATCTTCCAAAACGCATCGCATAATTTTCTCGAATTCAATGCTAATTCCAACAGCACCTTTATTAACAGTAATATTTGTTTCTTTATTCATTACATCATACTGTGCAATTAGATCATCATAACGTCCGCCGACTGCGATAACACTTGTAACTGTACGATTCGTCGGTTGTCGTTTGTGTCTCATTTCACGTTCCAATTGATATATGACACCCGAATATAAATTAAAATTTGAACCGCCGAAAACAAAATTTAAACAAATTTTAACTGAAAATTTCAATTTACCGAATCTTTCGGCATAACACAAAATCGTTTCGATTTCCTTCAGTTTCTTTTTCGCAATTTCAAGAGCCCGCACCTGATTTACCCCCTTTTTTCTCATCTGTGTTTTAATCGATGATAATAATTTCTTTACGGAATCACTTTCCAATTCAATTAATTGAAGAAGTGAATTGATGCGATTTTCATCTGTTAAAATCCGTTCAGAAACTAATTTACGGCGAAGAAAACTCCGACTGAATAATAGAGAAGAATTGATATTTGAATTATTTGTATAATCAATCGAATCTCTATGCGTGGACTGTTGATATTTAATAGAATTACTTGTACTTTCATATAATATTCTCATAACGGTCTCATGCTGATCTTCTGGGATATCACAATATAGAAGCAGTGCTTCAAGTAACTGCATGTGATTCATCTTAAGTGTAAGACCATTACCCTGAAGCATCGGAAATTCATGAACAATATCATTGATGACATTTATTGTTTCAGCATCGGGTAACAAATGATTGGAATGACGATGTTTTGGTGCAACAATATCAAAGGCACACTCCCAAAGTTCGCGCGGATGATACCCGAAAACGCGCCTCTGACGATACACCTTTTCAATGGCATATCTCCTCATATAGTTGATTCGATTCCGCGCGACATAACGTGCGAACGGAACCCGCAAATCATACGGCAGTGAAACGATGGCTCCGTTATGATCCATTATTAAAAACAAATCTCCGGCATTATACTTTTGTGTCGAATGTTTGGGAATTAATGACGGAAGCGGCAGTGAAACGGCACAATGACGATACATGATATTTTGTAGTGATGAATAAACATATTCAAAAATTCGTTGTCTCATAAATGTGGAATGTAAAGAACTTTTGGTGCGTATACAATTGCCATAATCATCATTAACATCATATACATAATCCTCCACTTCAGAACTTTCCTTTTGGAATAATAAATTAAGCATATACTTATGAACCTTATTTCTTGGATTAAGTACGGTCCTTCTGATAACATTTAACTCTTCTCTCTCTTCCATCTCAGGCCCCGGAACATATTCCGAATCTATTAACTCTGTTGATGAGAGTCTCAGAGATTTGTCATGATTAAGTAAACTCTTCAATAATTGTATTTCCACTTCAGTTAAATGCTCATCACAATCATCAGGTAATGTAATTTCGCATTTTCGTAATGACAGTATTACTTTAGTCCTTTCCATATTCGTTTTGAAAGGATATGACATCTCAAATAAGATAATTCCCAATGAATATATATCCACTTTTTGAGTGTATACGATTTTATTACAATTAACATCTGCAATTTTCGTTAACTCAGGAGCCAAATATAGAGGTGTCCCGACGATTCCCGACCTCAGTTTACCTGTAATTTCGAGATCTGTTTCTGGAATGTCCGGAATCGTGTCCTTAACTATCACCAATTCAGTGGTCGCTAAACCGAAATCACCGATTTTCACGGAATCATTCGAATCGAGAAAAATATTTCCCGGTTTAAGATCGCGATGAATCATCCCCTGTTGATGTATATGCGTGAGTCCCTCAACGATCTCCCTGAAGAGTCTTCGTTTTCTCTGCGGATCTTTATATAGACCATCATCAATGGCATCTCTCAGTGTACTCTTTTCACAGAGTTCCATTTGAATGCACATATATTGTCGCGGGATTTTTGTAACTTTTGATTCATCGGGTTCTGGTGATAGTGAAACGTCATTTTGTGATTCGGGATTCGACCCGCTCTTTTCAAACACAACATAATCTGAAAGATCTGCGGCATGTAATGGTACAATAAAAGACGTTCCGAAAATGTCTTCTTCGGCCTCTTCAAACTCTTCATCATCCTCATCAAATTGATTTGTATCGGACTGATTTTGATCTGATTTCTTAACACTAATTTGTGTTGTGTCAGTGTTTGTCAATTTACTCCCGGAACTGTCACTTTCATTGCTGATCCCATCACTTGATTCGGTCTCAATCCATGAACAATAATACCGCACAACATTCTCATGATTCAGTCGCGAAAGTAATTGGACTTCTCTCATGATCTTCTGATAGAGCATTCGATTCGACGGATTAATCCGTATTTTCTTAATTGCGTAATGTCCACCGTCGAGTATATTCTTCACTTTATAGACCATACCGAAACCGCCTAAAAATACATTAAATTAAATTGATTAACTCAATTAACTGTTAATCATTACCCTCTCCGAGTTCTGCAATTATTTCAAATTCACTCGAAAGACGCGAATGACTCGTATTGGACAATGGCATAACAGAATTGATTAAAATTTTTGATGTACGTTCATCTTTCTTTTCTTCGTCATGAGATTCCGTTTCCCGATTTCTTTTGGCAAAATTATTTAAAGCATCACCTTTAATTGGTTTAATTACATTTTCTTTAGATGTTTCATTTAAAATCAAAAAGTTATGTCTTAGCAATTCACTGGAAGTTGCGCGTGACTCACGATTGGGTTCCAAACACCGGCTTAAGAAATCATACATATCACTGTCAATGACATATTTCAATGAATTTTTATATGTATCAATTTCTTTGGGTTTAAATGGCGGTTTTCGTTGTATAATCACAGATAATAATAGTATTCCGAACTGATAAATGTCATCCTTAATTTTTTCATGTATTTTCGTATTAAATTCCTCTTCAATCGTATTCATTTGTCTTATAATTGAACTCAATTCGATGATTTCATATTCAATTGAATAACACGTTAATTTTAAAAGACCCGAAACACTATCGAAATAAATATTGTTTAATGAGAGTGTCTGATGCGTGAAGTGACGATTGTGTAAATAATTTAATCCTTTTAATATGTCTCTACTGAAGTTTTGAATTAAATGCATATCTGAAACTCCACCCTTTGACATGAATGGCATTTGAGAAAATGCAATACCATTTATATGTTCGCGTAATAAATAAATTGTTATATTATCAGATCCTATTATATACTTTAATGATAAATAACGGACTAAATTCGGATGATTCATGTTACAAATTATTGATTTTAAATTCTCAATTTCATTGATTCGATTAATACAATAATCGTATTTTTGTTGATTCTCATTGATTTGCAAAACATATTCGATAATTAATAATAAACGACCGGTGCTTTGACAAAAGCCAATAAATTCAACAGAATGTGAGAGATAATTATGTGAAAGACATGAGCATTTCTGTACTAATAGTTCATTACCATTGCAATTGAATTTAATAATTTGTGTGCCGTGATTTATCATGCATTTATCAATGGAACTATTTACTGGCGGATCATGATGATAATCAAAGCTTTCGACATCATTACCAAAAGACTCGCGTCTGAGTCTTGACTCCTCACGTAACGCGTGTTGTTTCCTCTGTAACTCCTCCTGCAATTGTTGCAATTGTTGTTCCTCCCGCATCTTCACGATTTCCCTTTTCTTTGCCAATTCCATCATTTTCTGTTCCTCGAGTTTCACTCTATTCTCAAGCATTTCATCATAGAAACTCTTTGGGATCGGACATTTATTTTCATGCAAAAAGTGTCTCACGTGATCAGTCAATCGGTAAATCATCACCTCACCCCTCATTTGTTTAGCGATTTGATACAACTGATTCTTCAGCTCATCACACATCGCTGATGATATTCCTTTAGCATTGCGCAGTGCAATTTCATCGGGAATTACATTGGGATATCTCCGTCCGCACCGAATGTAAAGGTCCACTTTAACGTGAACATCTCTATCACGTGAGAGACTGACCATAGGTTCTAATGTAATCTCAACTTCGAGTGCCTTCCATTTGTTAGCATCGGTATTCGCACGCAAATCACGAATATCATTACAAAATATGGCTTTTAATGCACTTAATTCATCGCTTTGACATTGAAAAAGTTCATCGTCATTTTTTAATTGATTCGTCATTTTGTTATTTCATCATTAATTTTCTATCGTTTCAATAACAATGATTAAAGTCCCAATAAAAACACTAAAAAAATATGTTACAAAATGTATTGACACATCTGAGAAAAGTATTTATGTGACGGCAGAGGTTAGCACAGTTCATATGACTTTATGTATAAAAACCGCATTTTATAACTCACGGAAGTGTAAGAGTTTAATGCCATCGGTGTAAATGCACATCAGCAATTTAATTTACTGATAAAGTAGCGTATGGTAATATTATATTACTGATACCGTATTTTCGATTGTATAGGAAACACCCTTTTTCATGCCTTTTGATATATTGAGAAACACTATAGTACACTCATTATTCACTTTTTTATCTATTCACTTGTTTTAATTATTCACATTTTTTAACACATTTCCCAAACCCAAATCCATTACTATACTGTTTAA
>LBFL01012227.1:11191-31532 GCA_000988845.1 Hypochthonius rufulus
GTTGCAATTGTCTATTCTCGGGACTGTCCTTAACGATGTTTTCCTCCGCCACACACCGGTCCCAACTCGAGTTCCACCCGTAGAAATGAACTAAATATTCGGGGCATTTCCGTCCGTTCGCGTCTTTCCCGATGCAACACGACAATATTTTACTATCGTACAGTACTTTCGCTTTATTAGGATCGGGTTCGTAACACAACACCCGTTCCCCGTCTGTGAAATTGAACTTTACACCTCTCGTCGAGACCATTGCATGGGGTTTATGCGCTTTCATCCGCATCAATATTTTCTGCAAAACAAAACATTGATTCTCATTCTGAAAGCATTTCCATGACAACGCTTTTTATAAAATATTGAGCGTCGCTTTTAATAAATTCAATCGGAATTTTTAAAATTATTATTTATAATCATCGACTGTTCAAATAAATAATTTAATAATTATTATGTATTAAATTTATTTATTTGCAAAAAAACATTATACAATTTTATAGATGTATTTAAGTGAATTATTTAATGGATTTATTTTCAGAGTATATTCATCACTCTCTGTATTCTAAAGGTGGTCATTGTCATGTTACATCACAATGCAATAAATTTCTAATTTTATCATTGAGATAAGTTTTGGAAAAACGTATGATCATATCAGTGGGGAATGGGAATGGGAACAGTAATGGGAACGAAATGTGTGAAACTTTTACGGGAAATGTTCGAAAATAAAAAAAGACATTCATTTTGCATTTTAACAGTATTTAATCATAAATTTCACGGATTTCAATATATTGAAACCGTTGATTGAAATGTCCTAAATTTTCATATAAAACTTTAGGATTTTTCTTAATCCAAGATATGGACTCATAAAGTTGTGTCCCATTTCTGGACATTCAATAGTGACAGTGTATATATACTGACCGTTCATTTATAATCTTTTGACCTGAATATATACCTCAAAACCACAAAAGTTTTCCTTTACGAGTGATACGTGAACATAAAAGTTAATGTTTAAGACCAACTTTTGAATTCACTTTATGTTTACGATAATAATAATATTTCACAGTCAAACAATTATTAAGACATTAGTGAGTGGCAATAAATATGAATTACATTCACAAATTAAATTAATTAATTAAATTAATTAAAATTAATTATTAAATGAAAACAAAAGTGAGTACTGTTTGCATCACTCTGCGAATTTTCTAATAATCTTTTCGCTGTTTTTATTTTAAAAAATACAAAATGTTTAAGAATAATAAAATGATTAAAAAAGAAATTTTTCTGAATATAAAAAATCGGGGATAAAACTTAATTTTTCATTTATTTTGTAAAATATTAAAAACCCGAAAAATGTTGACTCTGATTTCTATATCTGTACGTTAACAGTAAAAGTTAAAAAATAATTTCTTTTCTCCGCAACTGTTGAGTGTATGAATAGGAACGGTACCAAAAGAGTCAACAGACAAAAGCATTATTATGTATTGAATTAAATTACGCATATTTTTATCATATTTTTTATCGGTTTTATTATTTCTTTTTATTTAAATTAATTTTTTAATTTAACGTTATTTTTAAGGAAATTTTATTAAAGTTATCGCTAATCTCATCATTTTGCAATGGAATATGAAACAAATTAATTAAATTTCGCGTATGAAAACGATGGATGAAAATGAAAGTGACAGTGTAATGTGCAATAAAAATGAAGAGAATTCACCGCAACAGACAATGGGTAATGTCAAAGCCCTTAAAATGTATTTTCAAAGTAAAAATGTGCCAATAATGGGATCACTGAAATCACAGTCCGAACAGAATAACGATACGAACAAAAGTATTACCGAAACAAAACCTGTGATTAAAAACAAAATTCCACGACCGCCGTCATCGTCAATCGATTGCTCAGCTGTGACTGTCACGAGTCTCAACAAAGTATTGCCGAATGACGGGAGAGTCAGACCCGTGCCAAAACCACGAAAGAGTATTCAATTACAATCCAATGATAATATAAGTATTAACAGTGTTGTTATGGATGATAATAGTATTGTTATGCCGAAACATAATGTAATAAATGCGCGGTTTTCTATGGTTCCATCACTTCCATTATCACAGTCATTTGAGGATTTAAATTGGAAATTAGAGAATCGAAAATCGCATCCGATTAATATTGAGACTAAAGATTGTGATATTCAAAGTCCTGACGTAACTGATAATATCTCATTGAGTCGAAGTTTAAGCAGCAACAGCAGTGTCGGGTCAAAGACAAAGACGAAGAAATCATTGGGTTCGTTCTTTAAGCGGACCAAATTATTGTCGCGTTATAAAAAGTATGGTGAAGTTAAAGTGGTTCCTCAGACTTTTCCCGAAAACACTGTTATTCCAGAGTATGTTCCTCAAAAGCCCACGCGAAAGGCTCCGCCGCCGCCACCACTTCCACAATCGCGTCCTCCGGCGCCACTCCCTTATGATGAGGAAGACTTTTATGAGGATACAATCGGCAATGATATTCAAGAAGAATTATATAATGATGCAGAACATGAGGATATTTATTGCACTCTCGACAATGATAGCGGTGCTGAGAATAGCGATGAGTTTTATGAGGGCATTGATCAGTATGATGATTTCGATGGTTTCGACCAAAAATCACATTATAAAACTGAAAATATATATAATGATCCGGCACCCGATACAACTGCCACTGAAGGAATTTATGAGGTTTTGCCTTTTGAAAATGACAGTGACGAGAGTTCTCAGTCAGCGCTGTCCAATGATGAGACCATTTCCCAGTGCAGTAAAAGCGATTTAAAAGCGAAAACGCGAATATCAAAAGTGATGAAAAAGTTCAATTTAACGGGAAATGAAATACCGGTGAATGCGGGAATTGTTAAAGATGATGACCGCGGGTCGCGTTATGATCTTTACGTGAAAAGAGGCGAAACTGTTCTTATTATTCGTATGGAGGGAAATCCGCCGGGAAAATGGTTGGCCAAAAATGAGAGGGGAAAAATTGGTTATGTCCATTTGGATAATATCACTTATGACCCGGAGTCTGTCAAAAGTGTTTTACACAATTTCCTCGATTCACAAAAATTTGATTTTATCAATCATTAAGTTGACTGTGCTCATTATAGTAACAAATATATTGATGATTCATTAGTTATTTGTAAAAATCATAATTATTAATCATTCATAATCTCGATTTTTATTAACTAATGACTAATGACTCATTAGTAATGAATCACAAACTCTTTATTCGGATTTTTATGCGAATCTCAATGTTCAATTTTTAACGAAACACTTTTATATATCAAAATGATAAAAACAGGGATATTCAATATTTTTGATTCATTATCAAAAATTTAGACAATATTCTGGTGGAGGAATGAAAATTATAATTTCTCTTATGATAAACAAAATTCAATTAATTTAATTAACTTTTTATCTCAAAATTAACTCAATAATTAACTCAATATTTTGCAAAACGTTTTCTCACATTAGGGCTGAGCTTTGGACACTACTGCTTTATAACTTCACTATCGCGTGTTGTGTTTAAATCTTTATAAAACTAAAAGACCGGATAAATCATAATTGAAATTTTCAATAAGAGCAGCACTAAATATATATATATGCATATATATATATATATATATATATGCATATGCATATGTTTGTAACTTTAATTAGATAAACACATGCCACGATAAGGACATAATCCGGTTAAAGCCAACTCATGTTACAATATTGCTATTGGTGATTCAAATAATGCATTCGTTTTAATTAAATTACGTTAATATTAGCATATCATATTAGTTTAATCATGAAATAAGACAAAATGAAATATCACCGAATAAATTGCAATATTGTAACGGTTTAAACGTATGATATACCAAATAATGTACACCTTACAATACATACAATTTTAGGTATATATTGTAACATCGAGTGACTTTTTGTCTCCCGTATTTTCAATAACGCAGTAATTAATTACTTATTATGGAGTAATAAAAGATTCTTTTGCAGTAAAGATTATTACAGAATAAAAAATAATTGGAAATGCGAGAAAAAGAGTCACTGAATGCGAATGTTTTGCCAAAGTTCAAAGTCATATTAATTATTTAAAATAATTATAAATTTGAAAGTCTTTATATAGGAAATTATATTCTTATAAATTTAAATTTAGTTTTATTTCTCAAATATATATTTATATATAATGGAAGATTCTGCTGTTGTAAAATTTAACATAAAGAAAAACAGAGGAAGAATATGGTCCCAATAAATTAAGCAGAACTAATATAATAATAATTGAATAAAACTATTTATAACGGCATTAAATGATAGAATAATTAATCGGAATATTTGTATATTAACGATTACATAAGATGTTTCCGGAAACAAAATGCGTGCGCATATAAAATAATAAATCTGAAAATTTAAAAAATTACACAGAAAGGCAATTAATTAATTAATTATATTTACCAATAATATATAACAAACATAATGATCATTTGACGAACGCTGCGAACACAGCCCACATTGTCTCGTTGCTATTGGTCTTCATACCCTCACTTTCCATGTCGAGATCCAACAATTCACGCACTCTCTTCATTGCGACTTCATAATCATCATCTGACAATGGAGCGAAAGCATTTTCCAATACATCTGATGCATGTGCGAGTAGTATAAGAGACAATAACCGTCTGTCCATACGATGCGGGTCATTGACCCATTTCGATAGGACCGCGTCCTGAACCTTTTTAATCAATTTATTTTTAGTACTCGAATCTACTAATGGATGCGTCGTCATATCAAATAAAAGGAAATTTTGTTTTTCAGTGGTGAGTACACCCTTTTCTACTAAATTCTTCGCTAATCGCTCACGAACGTTCTTCAATTGGTACCGCAACTTCAACGGATTCCATGTTTCACCTAAGCACGGACAATTCATAACATAATTAACATAATTATCACATATTCATATATTACAATCGTATATAATAACAAAATTTAGAGCGATCCTTTTATGTTGCAATAGTTACGAATATTACTATTTTTATATGCATTTCTTTCAATTACAACGCCTTTAAGAATATTATATTATTTCCATGTGATTCGATGTCTCTTAAATATACCCCTTTTTATTAATTAAATGCAATGGTAAAAGTATTGCATCGTAAAAGGACCACTGACATATGCTATATGATTATATATGAATTTACAAGCATATGTGTTAATCAATACACAGTGTTACACGACACTCAATTTAAAGCTCTTCATTATCTCAATGCCTGTACTTTCGAATTGATTTTATCATTTTCGTGTAGAAATTCAGTTATTGTATATAATTTAGTTTATAATTAGAAAATCACGAAAATTAATGGGTGTTAAAATATGACCGGAAATTAATTAAATGATATTAATTAAAGTATATTAATAAACATGATAATACCACTCAAATAGTCAATCCAACTCTGGAGTGTTTCGGGAGGGTCCGTCTCTTTCATGTGTTTGAGTGCCTCATCCAAAAGGACATCACCGGTCGGAGATGAATTCTTAATGAGCACCTTCCGTAGTAAAATGCTCCTCCGCCTGAACCCGACTTTTTCCAGTTCGATACGTCCTCTTATGGCCAATTCTATTAATATACACCCCCTGAGACCCGTAGAAATACAGTCGTTCCAAAACGAAGTGTAACCCTATGATTGCAGTAACAATTAATTGCCAATATATGAGTAATATTGTGACTCACTTCTTTGTCCTTCAGACCCAACAGAAGCACCTCTTCCATCAGCGTCAATCGCGTATCTTTCGAATCAGCATCATAATCATTATCCTCATGATTATTAATATCCGTATCTAAATGTGTGTCTTCATTTGAGCTATTATTTGATTTATCACTCTGCGCCGACACAATTCGTCTCTGCACTAAACCCTCGGATCGGCTCATTGCATATGTACAATGACAATACTTTCAAATTAAATATGACACCTCAACTCTTGTAATTAATAGTCAATGACCATCACAACACCTATTGTATTGTTAAAGAGATTATCGTGAAAATCATAAAACAGAACGCGTTACAACGAAATGGAGCATTTCACAGATAAAAGTGTGACAATTATATTGACATTACACAGCGACATCTTTCGGGGGGTGCGTGAAGCGTGTCACAACACCAAATTCCACATTAATATTTGTTGAGTTTGAAATTCAAATGCCATTTTTTAATACAATTGTATTATCGATTAATTATCATTTAAACTATCGTATTACTGTTTAACTATGGAATTGAGTATTATTTATGAATAGTTTATTATGAAAAAATTCGTTTGTTTTGGTAATTTACATATAAATGAACAGAATAATGAATAATAAATGTTTCGACGAATGTTTACATTGTTTTATGTGTTAATTATTATATAATCCGATGTCGAAACGTTTGATTTGAAAGAGTTTTATACATTTGCATAATGGAATCATCGGCAATAATCAATAATAATGAATGTACAGATGCGTCTTCAGGTAAAAAATGCGTATATTCGTGTGACATTTGCAAACGTACGTTTAAACGTTTCCATACTTTAAATGAGCATAAAAATATTCATGAAAATGTGAAACCATTGAAATGTAAATTTTGCGATAAATCATTTCGTCAAATGTCCAACTTATATCGTCACCGTCAATTGCATAACAAAAACAATTTAAATAAATATTCGTGTGACATTTGCGAACGGACATTTTCACGATTAAATTATCTGAAATCACATCTCTTATCACATTCGATCGATAAGAATCAGATGTGTGAGAAATGCGGGAATACATTTAAACATAAGTGCGATCTCATGAGACACCTCAGAATACATGACAATCAAAAGAGATACAAATGTGACGAGTGTCAAATGGCGTTTAATGACGGGTCGAGTATGAGAAGACACAAGAAGAATGTCCATAATTATGAGAAATGCAATAATAATGCATCGCGAATTAAGAAGGGTTTGAGTATGGAATCATCAGCCGAAAGTGAACGTAATATAAATCTTAATTCACAAATGAATGCATTACATTCGAACAGTTATAATTGCAATGACCAAAGTTCATCGTTAACGGATGCCGCATACATTAATTGGCTCATAGATTATGTATCCGTATGTAGGATATTACCGTCGCCACTGCCATCACATATGTTCGAAAAAGTCGTTAATATTCATAAGGATATCGCTCTTCATTTGGATAATCGAATAAATGAGTGTACGTTTTTCGATATTTTGAAAACGGCATTTGAAGATTTACATACGATTATTTTAGAGCATCTCTTAAATAAGTTTCAAAAGAGTTAAACGGTTTCATATTAGAAATTTCTAATTAAGAATTATATAATTATTTTTTATTTTACTACAATTAAATAGCACGAGAGTCATAATTTTCTAAAGTGTTAAAACTTTTATAATATAATTATAAAAAGCATTTTAGTCAAATGAGTAAAAAATGAAAGCAAATTAAATAACAATGATAATGATAGGAGATTCCGATCAAAGACAAGATTTTAAGGGTGTTCTTTTAAAGAACTGTTCTCATGTTTTTATTAATAATCAATATCTGTGTCTTTACTTAAAAACTTTTTATAAAATTAGGGTGATATTTGTTTATCCATAATCACAGCCAAACACTGGGCAATCGTTCTCGATTCGTCTCTCCCGTCAGACATGCATAACTCACATAAATACCCCTCAAAACTTTCGAGAGTCCTGCGAAAAGACATAATATGAGTATTTTGAGTACGATTGTATTGTATTGTATAATCACTTTTTAACAAATGAGGAATGTTGTGCCAAATTCCGAAGAATCAGTGCCGCAGTTAAGCGTATGCTCACGGTTAATGGTGTTATGCTCGTTACTAATGGTGGAGTTAACGGTTCCTAAATATAGATTAACATAAATGTATTTCACATTAGTGAATAAATGAGGTAATGAATAATAAGTTTTACCACATAATTAGTCGCATGTCTTCGAATCGCGAGAAGTGCCGCATTCTGAGCGTATCCCGGATGTGCGGGGGGCTGTTGGACCGGTATTGATGAGACACCCGTTGATGACATTTGCTGTTTGTGCAGAGCGTATTGTTGTAGCGCATTTATATTACAATGAAAATCCTATGAGAGAATAAATATTCATCAGTGTCGAATCAAAAGTCAGACGGAGTGTCACATACCGATATGTGTGTCAATAATGATAATTTTGGCCTTTTTGATTGGCATCCGGGACCAGTCCCTTCAGGACCGCCCCATTCACATGCCATTGTGTTTGGTAAATTTGGGCAAAACACGTGTTTGTCATAAACGTGTATAAACACTTCAGACGGACGTGAAAATGATCTGATGTTTAAATGATTGTAAATAGAAAATTATTAATAATTATAAATGATAACACGCATTACGTAATTTTTAAATCAACATATGTAATAAACAAAATTATGGTAAAAGTACTCACTTTTTGCATTCGTGCCAAAGACATTCGTATTCTAACACTTTAGGGCCATCAGAGGTGACATTAGTGATCGTTGTTGTGGATGTAACATTAGACACGGATATGCTATTTGTACTCGGATTTGTCGATGTTACAACTTCAATAGGATTTGATTTTAATTTCTTCGGATTATTTACATTAGAATCTTCTTTAGTCCTTTTAGATATAAGTTTTGTCGCATCATCGACCGTCTTTTTAATATCTTTTATTGAAGATAAATCTGTATTCGTTGGATGAACAGCATTTGCAACGGTATTGATAATCGGAGGCGATTTAATAATTTGATTGATGTTTGAATTTGTTACTGAATTTATTTCACCGTTTGTTTTTAGACAAATATTTTGATTCAATTGTGGTTTTGGCTGTTCCTGAACTTTCGACTGAGACTTTTGAATTGTTAATGACGATGATGGCAGTTGTTGTGTTTGAAGTGTCAGAGTCGTGCAATTCTGGGGTAATGACGTTTGTTGAGTCTGGAGTGTGAGTGTCGTACAGTTCTGTTGTAATGAGGTCTGTTGAGTCTGTTGAATCGCGGGGAGACTTTTAATGGCGATCGGTGATTTCGTGGTGAGTATGAACATTTTTGGCTGCTGCTGTTGGAGAATTGTTGCATTCATTGTTGGTCCTGACAAAGTACTTGTGTTGGTAATAACAGTAGAATTTGATGTAAAATCGGGTAAACGTCCCTTATCTAACAATACATTCAACAATGGTGATGATTTGACATTACTTCTGACGGGAGTGGACACGGTATTAGAATTGCTGCCCGAAGATAATACTGTTTTTAGAAATAAATCAGTGGTGCTGTTCGAAGGCGATGCAATCGATGTCGTTGTGGGTGATGATACTGTTGATGATGCAAATGATAATGTTGATGAAGATGTTGATATTGCTACAGTGGCGAGAGGTGAATTCGCAGGTGAAAGTCCATTAACACCCGAGTTATTTGATCGTTGTTGAGTCAACATACTCGCGGGAAGGATCAGTCTGACGGGGGTGCCGGTTGTGGATAATGTCCCTCCCGATTGATTCTGATTCGGCGATGTGATTATGGTACGGACCAATAAAAACTGTTGAGACGTGTGAAGCGGTTGTGATGCCATTGCAGCTGTTGGATTAGTAATGATATTGCATGAGGGAATTGAGTTTGTTACTGCAACAATTGTCGGAGTCTGAATGATCGTCGCAGGATTTGCTGTTGAGGATTCCATTGTGTGATTCACTATTGTTGCTAATGGTGTCGTAATGTTTGTCGTAGATGATGATGTCGTTTGCGCTTTAACTATTGAAGGTGTTGAAACCGAAGCTATCACTGTTGATGCTGTCGATGGTGTTGCTGTGGTCATAACGGGTGTCAAAGAATATGATTGCGATGTATGTGTTGAGGTGACAGCTGATATCATATTTGCGGCTGTCGTGACAATTGCGTTACTTCTTAATTTATTTGCGAGAAGACTCTTAATTAAAGTTGATGTGTTCGTTGGTGTTAAAGTCACGGACGCATTACATGTGGAAGATGTAACAGTAGAACTGTTAATGGTTGTATTAGCTGTGGTAATAACATTATTCACTACGGTATTTGTTGAATTTGGTGAACTGTTCTTTGGGGGTGCACTTAAATGAGCTTTAAGTATGGGTGATGCTAATTGTGTCGGTGGTGATTGAGTCTTATTTAAAGTCGAATTAATAGTCTTCGGAACAATTCCTTCGATTATGGTACAATTATTATTTATATTACACGCGGGAAAACACCGTTTAATGAGATGTGAAAACGATTGCGCAGCGATTACATTTTTGCGTGAATTTCTACAGCAGTACTTTACATAATCGGCGAATAATTCTGACATTTTTATGGTATGAGATTGCAATGGAGTGGCAGATTCATATGTCGTTCGGAGCCAATTTAATGCAAACGTTTCATTGTCAATGGTGTTTGTTTGCGACAATGGATTTTGCACCTGTGATTGTGGTTGGTTTTGTTGACACAACAAATTTGTTGGTGCATTAACTATTTCTAACTGTTGTCTTTCGTCAATTATTTTGATTTTCTTTAATGCTGATGATGTAAAATGATCTGATGCTTCACAATTTAACAAATTCAACAAAATTTCTAAAACAAATATTACATGTAAATATCTACACTTTTAAATACATTTATTTGAAACATTCAACTTACTTATGAGAGATTTACTTTCATCCTTTATTAATAGCTGTGGGTTTTGTTGCGAAAATGCCAAACAAAGTTCTAGAGTTGTAAGTAGTATAACGATATCGTTTTGACACGTTAAGAGTTGCGAAATGCGGGAAAAAACCTATAAAATTAAACATTTATTAAACGTTTGATCATTCGCAGCGATATTACTCTATGCCGTAGCGTCTATGGTATTTTATTAGCATACAGGGATGCCCTAAATTAAGTATCCCCATATTAACATTTCATGTAAATGTACTCTATACACATTGAGTTTTGGCGTAATATAGTATCATAGAGTAATATTTTTGGTGTTACGAACACCGTTTGAGGAGTCTCAAATTTACATTTCAAGAGAATTAAATAAATATGATAGTGACACTCTTACATCTAATTTAATTGATACACTCATTTAAAGTTGCATATCGTGGGAGACTACAACTAAACTCTTTAGTAAATTCAGTTAAAGTGTTTGTTCATCATAAACAGTAAAAACAAAATCTTTAGTCAAAGTTGACTTTTAAATAAACTGACGGTTTTAGTACAATTCAAGAATATTATTACACTATAAAAATATAAACATTTTTAAAATTGTCAATTCTGCTAAACATGTGGGTACAGAAATTGAGAATTTCTAAAATTTATTTCTTAATAATAAAGTAGAAATAATGGGGTTTTGTAAATTAAATATTTTACACAATATTAATTAATTAATTAATATATTGAATTGTGATGCGATCGGACATCCCTGCAAACAGCACAAGATTTCTTGTCACTCGCTATGGCTTTACTCTTAGAATTTTTTAAATTTTCTTAATTATAAATAATTAAGTTTCAATCTCTTCCCTATTAACTAAACTTTATAAAAAATATATAAAAGTTTTAGTTATGAAATTGAGATTTGCAAAATTATAAGGATTTTATGTGAAAACCTCATTTTTGTCTGTTCACGCACTGCAATGGTTAACACATAGACTTTACCGCTATAACATTAAGTTTTTTAATCGGTTCATATTTTTTATATTAATATGTTAATTAATTATAAAATTATGAAAATGCATTCTAAAATGTCACATTACATCACCTTAAAAATGTTACATTTTATAGGAAATTAAATTAAAATATTCCCAATCTATGCAAACGTTACGTGAATTTTTAAAAAGCTGTATACTGATTAATTATAATTAACTATAACTACAGAATTTTCTAAAATCCCTGTTAATTTATTTTCAACACTTTCTTAGCTTTTGTAGAATTTCTTATGATTCTTAATAAACCATTTAATAATAATATATTTATTTAACTCTTATGAAAGTTATTATATGATGATATAGAGTTAAGAGTGTAATAAATTATTATGAAACAAATCAAAATACATAAATGAAAATTCACAGACCTTCGGCGGCATACAATAGATAATCCGTACAAAAGAAATATAAATTACAAATCGATTAATAGAAGTTTAGACTAAAACATTTAACACATAACACATTTAATATATTTATTGCCCTTTACCGAGAGTGTGATATTCGCACAATTATATAGCTGCAGTACACATACAGAGTGACCATTATAAAACTTTCAATCTCCGCATCAAAACAGATCAAATTTTATTCAATGTAAAAGATGTTCAAAATGTTCTTTTATTTCTATGCATAATTCAACCCTCCGCTTAATGTTTAGAAAAGCACGTGATATTATTGTTTCCCCACATCATGGTAAACAAGAAATTCACTTTCGCGAATATGAAGGAATTTATTTCTCTGGCAAATTCCTTAGATACTTTTAAAAGTTTAGTTCAGTTTTAGACATTGAAACAGACGCATTTTATATTCATATTTCTTAATTGTGAATCATTCATTTGTGTAATTTATTATATTATTTTAAATATGGTATTTTCAAATGAACGGTGCTTATAGAAATTCAATCCCCAGCATTACCAAATAAACACTGTCACGTGTTTTTCAAAACATGAAACGGAGGGTTGAATTATGCATAGAAATGAAAGGAGAACATTTTGAACATCCTTTATATTAAATAAAATTTGATCTGTTTTGATGCGGAGATTGAAAGTTTTATAATGGTCACTCTGTACATAATGTATTTGCACATAAAGCGACTATTATTTTTCATAACCTTCTATATGACCACAGAAAATTAAATGTGGATTTATAAAGAGGCCTAATGTAATATTAATAAAGTAACTAAATATGTGCGGACTTTTGATTTGGTTTAAAAGTTATTTAATTCTAAAACAAAATGTGACAATTGTTAGAGTCGTGGTAAGTGTGTGTTAATATAATCATAGTTGGCTAAGTGTATGTAGTATGTACCCCCACAGACTTTTGAAAAAGATACTCTCTACCCAAGGAAAAAAACCAACAAAATTCACCCCCCAAATATAAACTGAAAAATATTTTTTATTTAATCTATTTGCTTTTTCAGAACTGAATAAGAAATTTCCATAGCGAATGATATAATATTGTATTTAGCGCGTAACAAATGCTCGCGCCTTAAAAATTTGGCGTTACGTGCCCGCCCAAAATTGGGGGAAAAATGGGAGTATATTTATTAGCTCAGCTTATTCTTAGCGGGCATTATAAGTGTCGGGCGCAAATGCAGGGCGAACGCTCTAAAATCTATAAGTTTATTTTGATGGCGCGGGAATTTACTTGGCTTTTATTTGTCACTAGTACTAGTACTTTATTTGTCACTAGTACTAGTACTTTATTTGTCACTAGTACTATATGTCCACTTAACCCTTAGATTGAAATTTGAAGCACGCGCCGCGAAATGCCCGGAATTCAACATATAATTTCTGCATTATTAAATAAAACTATTTTTATCTCACGTGCATATTCATACTAAAATTTATAATTATTAAAATTAATTAAATTGAATTAGATTCATCTTTAGCCATTTTTATTTAAATTTGGAGATAAAATAATTTTTGATTTCACCCGATCATAATATATTTCAAATGACGGGACGAGGCTCAAAAGGGTCGTTATAACCCATAGGGGAATAGAAAATTTTCCCGGGAGTGACACGGGAAAACTTTAAAATATATAAAAAATCCTTTTTAAAAATCAATAATGCATCATTTTCTCGGCAAAAATGGTCAATACAAATCATAATCAAATCAGATCTGTATTTATGTAAAAATGTGAACATATTTTATATCGTAATTATTTCTAAATTCGGGATATAAATTAAATATTTGTATCCGTCACTTGTAACACTAAAGTGAAAATAAAGTTTTATTATTATTATTATATTATTATAATTGATAAATATAATCATTAAAATTAGCCAAAAATACCGTCCCCTGAATTTTTCAAAATTTTTAAAAAACACCTATGTAGGGTGCTTGACCCTTCTTGGCACTACGGACCTTGGTTATCTGTGTACATCGCCATAATAATCAACTCCCATATCGTGAACAAAATCGGACAGTTATGTTCACGTTATGGCGGTATAAAGTGAAAATTAATATATTCGCAATACCGACATAATCTCGACAAAAAAGTGGGAATTATGCATGGTTTTGGTGTAACGCTTATTTAATATGTAATCAATAAATAAACATATCATGATTCATGAAATATGATGTTTTTCTATATAAAAATATTGATTCGTGACTAAAAATGCAATACCATTATAATACAAATATACATATTTTGAGTAATTAAAAAGCACATTGGAAATTAAGTACGGAATATTTTTAAAATGAGATCATCGATTTACATTTCAAGAGTTCATATATAAGATTAAAACGATAGACTCATACCGATATGAGAATTGAGGAAATTTCAATAGAAACAACAGATAAATCCCAATAAAAAATGATTTATACATACGTATTGACATTGAATGAATAACTTATTACTACATATGTACAACCATTTCAATATTACCATGTTTAACTATACAAAAGTCTTATCTTTTCCTTATCAATTTTATTATTTATTTAGCATTTTTCTTAGATTAAGCAAACATGGTAATACTGAAATGACTGTACATGTATATAATTTACAAGCATTGCCTTACCTCATATTCAAGAAGATTCAACGTTAACATATTCGTAATTTCTTCATTTGCGACAGAGAAAAGTTTTGCAATTATATCCAAAGACCGACTCAATAGAAAGACATCATTACTCGTCATAACAATAGAAACACAATGCCTATAAATATAATGCTGCAGCTGTAAATACACTTCATCTTCATTCACAGATATTGTTGCAGTTGCGATATTTGATAATATGTCGAGACTAATACTGTTAAACAATGGATCATCACACATGAGTAAAAGAGTTAAAAACTTAAGCATCGGCGTCGTCCCTCCCGATGTTAATGGTATATGTTCAGAGTCCGGACAATTGTCAAACCCGAATGACAAATTCCGGATCAAATCACCAATGAGTTTAATTCGCCGGTGAATGGTCTCACAGTGTTGAGGTTCGAGTTCTGTAAATGTGCACCGTTCAATTCCAAACACTAATTCAAGCACTTGTTGATTGTTGCATTTCTGAAACCAAAATCTTTGGTAACAATGGCATGACTTATGTGATGCCGGTTCATATCTCACTAATTCATTAGAACTGATTTCACTTGAATCAGCACACTCATCTAAATATACACCTGAAGCTTCTCTGTCACTTTTCTCCTCATAACAAACACAACAGTAAAAGGGAGTGCATTCAATAAGCAAATCAATAAATTTAGAATCGGAAAACCAATCAAAGGTATGAGAATTCGCTAATAGTGTTGACACTTTAAGGGCAAAATCGAGTTCATTCGGGAGACGACTCAATAATGAACAGAATAATTTATTAAAGGGATTTATGCTATCGTTTTGAGTGCCGTTTTGGGGGCAATGGGATTGTTGGTAATGGTGATGAAACGATGAGGAGAGATGTGACGATGATGTGAAGAATGAGAAACTACTAAATTAATAACAATTTATGTAATAACAATTAATTTCAATTTAAACGTTCATTATAAACGTTCATTATAATACCTCTCATCATCATCGTCATCAACTAAATCATTCCCAAAGTTGGAACTGAATGCTCTTTCATAAGGCAATAGAAATCGCGAATAAATCTGTCGTAAGGCGACAGATATATTTGCGCCGGTTATGGATGTGCTACAATGACAAAGTTAATGTTAATGGCATATTACATAATATATTATATATATCAACGGCATTACTTAAAAAGTTTATTGTAAATATCATCCCATTGATTCGTTTGATTTACTTTAAAACTTCCGCCGCATTCAATTACATAAGAATATAATTGCCATAAATTAACGGTTTTTCCATTGATACGCGCGATAAATTGTTGTGGATTCGTATTACTGTTTTCGAGAAAAACAATACAAATAATTTAATTCATAACATAACATTGTAAATAAACAATAGACTTACACATGTGAACCGCGACTGCGATAAAACTGAGCCAAATCCTGAATGAACTGATCACTTTTAGATCCCATTATATTCCATAAAACAATACCAATTCATTGCTGAACATCATTTAATGGTTTTTCAATATATCAAAACCTATCATATAATGGAAATTAATTAAATATAATTATAAAATCATTGCCTTTTCTCACGCCAATGATTTAATATGCAAAAGAAATGATAAATTATTATGTATTTTAATGGTGTATTTTACACGATTCAATGCACTTTTTCCTATAATATACTTATATATGTATATATATATATACGTAATACAATAATAATCTATTCTTTTTCTGTCATAATTTTGACATTACACATTCGATATGATAAATTTTCCGAAATAATTATATGATAATTACAAATAACACCAAAAATATATCAATTTCTACAACAATCGTAATTAACACTGACACAGCAATGGTCAATCACGTGTATACGCGTCTCGCATCCCGCGAATCCGTTCAAAACATTTATACCATTTTTAGGTACGAAAATAAATGAAAATTTTTGGAAATATATTTTTATAGTAAAATTAATACGCATATAAATAGATTTATAAATAATTGTAATTAAATTAGTGATTTAATAATTTAGCGCTAAAATTAGTAGAAACGAATGAACAGAAACAATTGGTTGAAATGAGTGTTAATTAAAGACATTCACTCACCCTATTAATATCCAAATGTCAATACGCGAATTGTCCGGAACAATTGAATTAATATGACCATTAATTAAGTGGAATCACGATTCCATCGCAAACATTGCACCGCATGCACAGCTGATGTTTGGATGTGTGAACCTTGAAACTGATGTGATGTGCTAACGGTGGACGCGAATCTCTGAGATGCTCTTTGGGAGAGCGGAGAGTGTCAGTCTCTCGCTGCTGTTTCTTTGTGGTGCTTTTGGGACGACAGAAATCAATAGAATGCATATGTACACATATATAGGAGTGGATATGTGAATATACGTGAATAGCCCCACATATATGTGCGGAGATGTGATAATGGCGTATGCATTAACCAAAGATTCCATATCGAGAAACCGGTTACTAGAGGTGTGCGCAGGAAATGACTCACTCACCCATTAAATCTCGAACCTCTCCCAAACTTCGGGAATTCATATTTCATTACTGCAGACATCCCTATTCATTACCAATACATTGCAACGTGGAGATTGAATTATATATCAATTTATGTATTTAATTTAATAATTATAAAGTGTTTATTATAATTATAAATTCGCTATAAATTTAACTCAAATTTTATTTATAAAATTCCCATTTTAATCGTTAAATATTTTTAAAATACAAATCCATTCCGACGTTTTTGAGTGAAATTTAAGCCCCGAAAATGGTAATTTTTTGAGATTTAAATTAACATTCATACGGTTTATTGATTTAAATATATTTAATTAATTAATTAATATTTAATAAAATTTCAGGTATTATTAGCGAGTGGTGTCGTCTCAAAACAAAATGGCAAAATATTATTATCGCGTCAATTCGTGGAAATGACGCGTTCGAGAATTGAGGGTATTCATTTGGGTTAAATTTAGTTAATTCAGTTGAACATTACACCGGAGATTTTTAATATAAACACGGGTATGGGCGCCGCCATATGCATTTTGTATGTTATAAGATGCATATGACAGCGCCCATACCTGTGTTTATATTAAAAATCTCGAGTGTAATTGTTAATGTAAAATTATAATTTTCAGGACTTTTAACGGCATTCACTAAATTAATCACTAAAGACAAACAACACACGTTCATAGAGACAGATGCGGTTCGGTATGTATATCAGGCATTAATGGATCGGCTGTATTGTGTATTAATCACTACGAAAACATCAAATATTTTGGAAGATTTAGAAACGTTACGGTATGTTACATATTTAAGTAATTGATATAAACGAATGACGAACAAATTAATTATTAGATTATTTGTTCGTGTCATTAACGAATACACATCATCTCCGGGAAAAAATTCATCAGATGAAACAGCGATTTATGACAATGCCTTTACTCTGATATTCGCTTTCGACGAAATCGTTGCATTGGGTAATGCATTACCTCATGAGTCGTTTAATATTTATTATTTGTTTATGCATAATTAGGTTATCGTGAAAGTGTTAACATGTCTCAGGTGCGAACGTTTATCGAAATGGACTCACATGAGGAGCGTGTATTTGTTGCGGTCCGACAGACTCAAGAGAGAGATGCCAAACAAAAGATGAAAGAAAAGGCTAAAGAATTAAGTAAATTGCAACGGACACAACAACTTTCATCCAAATCAATGGGCGGAAGTGCATCATCAGCAACAATTTCAAGTGCTGTTTCTGAACTAAAAGCCGAATCAAACATTAGTGATCGCGGATTTAGTAATTCATCCGCATCATTCCAAAGACCACGGGTAATGAAAATTAATTAAAAAGTAACTTTTTTGTAAATATTTTGATTGTTTAGGGTCCCTCAAAAGCACTTAAATTAGGATCTAAAAGTGGCAATTTATTTACTCCCGCCGCTGAAGAACAATTGGCGAGTGAACTGAGACAGGAGGGTATACAAATACAATTATATAAATAATTATATTATATAATATAATTATATAATTATTTAGGCTCAGCATTTGGTATTTCAGCCTCAGATGAAGATAATGATGCTTTAGAAGAAGAATCCGATAATAATGATGCGCCAATTAAATCTAAGGCTGCGAAAGATTAATTATTTAAATGTGACACATTAAAGTGTAAAGGTTTGGGATACAATTCCCATCATAATTTATCTCAATTTTAATTATTATTTTTGAATATATATTAAAAGTTTCAATTCACTTAAATTGATTTTTGAGTTTTTAAATTTTTGCGGAAACAGTTTAATGCCACAGATTAATTATAAAATTGTAAATAAATACGTAATAAATCTGTGCCTTAAATTAGCATAATGTTTAAGGTATTCATTTAAACTGAATTAACATGTTATTTCAAAGTCGAAGTGACCCCAAACTTTGGATCATCGTTTAAATCTCAAATACATAATGTGAATGCATTTTAAATCCGCGCGCCGTTCACTATAACTGCAAATGTTTTCAATTGTTATGTATTACAACAGCGCATGTCAAATGAACACTCCTTAAATCACTATTGTCACTGAAACATTTAGCATATGATGAGTGTTATCATCATTTGTCGTTAAATACTCGGTTTGTGATACGCCATTAAGCACTTTATGGGAGAAATTGTATGTAATGCCTTTACACGTACATTCATATACATGTACATTTCAGAGTTGAGTAATCATTGATTTGGAATATTCAGGTTCAGGCAATAGAAATGTCACACATTCATGCGGATAAAGATGAGTCTGAAGAGAATTCCAATAAAAGGAGACGAAACGGACCATTATCAGCGCATCGCCATCTCAATGATGGGCAATTTATGTCCGGACAGAGTCCACAGAGATTAGTCGATAATAATGACGAACATAGTGACTCATCTGTACATTCGTCGCGATGCAATTCACCGCAACCCGCGGAGGAATTAGAAGAGGAGGAACTGAAGTACGGGGCTAAACACGTGATCAAATTGTTCATACCGGTGTCACTCTGCATGTTGGTCGTGGTCGCGACCATTAATTCCATATCATTTTACACTTCCACTAACATTTACCTCATATATACCCCATTCACCGATCAGAACGTCAATACCACAACCAAAGTATGGCAATCGTTTGCGAATGCATTCATATTGATGGGCGTCATCGTGGTGATGACCATTGTTTTGATAGTGCTGTACAAATACCGGTGCTATAAAGTCATACACGGATGGCTGATAGTATCGTCTCTGATGTTACTCTTCCTGTTCACGTACATCTATTTAGGAGAGGTCCTCAAAGCCTATAACATTCCTATGGATTACATATCTGCAGCACTATTTATGTGGAATTTCGGTGTCGTGGGGATGATCTGCATCCATTGGAAGGGTCCTCTCCTCCTGCAACAATTGTATCTGATCCTAATCTCGGCACTGATGGCATTGGTGTTTATCAAGTACCTTCCCGATTGGACAACTTGGGTCGTACTCGGGGTCATCTCCGTGTGGGACTTGATTGCCGTGCTCTGTCCGAAGGGTCCGCTCAGGATATTGGTGGAGACCGCACAACAACGCAATGAA
>LBFL01012234.1:0-17536 GCA_000988845.1 Hypochthonius rufulus
GAAATTGACCCCCCCTCGGGATTTTATCGGCTGACCCCCCTCCGAAATCGGAAAATCTCGGACCATGGCCAAGTCTGCTAAAGGATTTTTACAAATTCCGTGTATAAAGAGAGGGGATTATTAATAAATTAGTAATAACTTATTAGTAATAAGTTACTCATAAAACTCTAGAATTTTCTATTATAAATTATGAATCACAATTTCAATTATTATTTTCAAATAACTTTTGATTCAATTTAAATTACTTTATCATTAATTATATTAATTTGAATCGACTAAAACTGACGAAATTCTTATGAAAACATTCATTTGTTAATACAAAACTTAATTATTAAATAACATTAACCATTTTAATGATTAATATTATTTAATAATCTTTAGAAAGTTTTGAACGTGTTATGCATTACCAGAGATAAAATAAGGCACAGAATATAATAAATTAAAATTATTATTGTAAAACTGTTATTTATTCACAAAAATAAAAAATTCACATTATAATATAAAATATTATCACTTAACATGTTTCACATTAAAACAGTAATTAACTATTATTTACAATTAATAATTATTATTATATTAAAGATGTTCCACTTTCGGCTGCGAAAATTCACGCGTATTTTGCTGTTGATTATGATGTTCATGAGTCAAACGTTCACTCAAAACTCTATAAGTTTGGTACTGACCGCTTTGAGTGACTACTTTCGGACATAACCCGCACCGTGTAACCAATTGATAGACACCGTCACCCAAAACCGCGACCATCGGTTGAATAACATTCGGGAAAAACGTGTGAAACGCAAATTGATCTGAGAAATCACCGCGACGATCGTTATGACGCTGAATGTACCGTAAATATATCCA
Source organism: Hypochthonius rufulus (assembly GCA_000988845.1). Taxonomy (NCBI): domain Eukaryota; kingdom Metazoa; phylum Arthropoda; class Arachnida; order Sarcoptiformes; family Hypochthoniidae; genus Hypochthonius; species Hypochthonius rufulus. The sequence continues at coordinate 862 of LBFL01012234.1, forward strand.
CGAAAAGATCAGTCCATAGACAAACATCACCACTGAAGACCCTTCAATCAAATTGAGTACGTAAAACACGATTGCGATTAACAGTGACATCAGAGGGATGTGATCGTTCTTCAGTTTTCCTAATGATGTCGCGATGAGTATCGACTGCGGTAATAATTGCTTTACGATTACACATATTGAGGCACAAAATGCGGACATTCCATGGATATGAGTCGAGAAGAGATATGATGTGTCAGATGTGACGATGTACAACAGAATGTAATTAATGACAGTGATAAACGCCACCGAAAGGTTTATGCATATGAGAAATGAGATGACCTGAAATGTGTTAAAAGTATTTAATAATACAATTGTCTCCTCTCATAACACACCTCTCTCTGTCCCCATAACGGTTCGATTAAAGTCCCGCACAACGATAACGTAACGATATCGATCATCACATTATACCAGTGATACTCAATAAAGGGGTGTGTTAATGTCGCTATAAATGACCATAACCATTGTCCGGGCGATAGAAATGTTCCGGGACTTAACGTTAGTGTATCGGTAATGAAATCGCCACCGTATTGAAGAGAATAGCATAATATAAGCGCCAATGATACGGTCTGAACGATCGGTGATGACTTCGATGTTATTATAGACAATTGAGACGCTACAAATTCCATATTACGAATGACAACAGTTGACCATCGACGGTGCGACAATGGACCACCCGTGGATTCGATCTTCAGTTGTACCGACGGTGTCCGGTCGTGACCCAATGTCGTGTGTCCCAATGAAGTCCCTTTCATTCCGATATATTAATTATCTTCAATTGCAATATCAATATTAATCAACATTTCCGCATATCATTTGTTTATGTTTAATGTAAACGTGTTTTTCCAGTCGTAGAATTAAATCATTACAAAATATATCGCCATATCCAATGTATAAACACCTAAAATGGGAGGGACTTTTTGTAAACATTTAATGCAACGACTATAGTATGAGACCATTAATAAAGGACGTTTCAGTTTATATAAATGGGGACAAAATTCTTGTTTAACTTAAGTTTACTTATTATTTATTACTTTTATTTTCTGCAATTAAAAAGTGAAATTATATAATACTGAAGTGTAAAGCATGTCCGAACCTTCACTAAAGGGTGCAACGTGCACATGTACGTACACGTGCACATGTACGTACTCGTGCATAAGAGGAGAATACTTTATGGTGTCCTCATTCTGTATCTTAAATTATATTTCAAATTTGATAATTATATTTTAATTAAAAAGTTTTTAATTATGTCCGAAGGGACTGTGAATCGTCTGAATGATCAATGCTCACTTTGCACTTACGATACAATTTCAATACAATTGAATAAATTCGTCTTAAGAATTAAAGTTATGATCATACGCAATACTTATAACAATGTTTGTATTGTAAAAGTTTTACGTGCATTTTACACGTTTCTAAGAATGTAATTTAACCTATGATCACAGTTTTAACTGACGATATTCATCAATTAATTTCGCGGTGCGGTTATGTCCAAAAGTGGACATTCAAAGCGGTCAGTACCAAAATTAGAATTTTGAGTGAACATTTGACTCATGAGCATCTTAATTAACAACAAAATTAATTTTCAATCGAAAGTGGAAATGTCCCGAAACTCATTATTCTGTATGAATGATAAAAGTAAAAAATTAAAATTCATTTTCTAAATTTATGAATATGAATATACCTGTTTTCAGCCGCTAAAAGTTCATACAAAACATCTGCAACAATGTTCATGGCCAATGGTTACTAATGCTTCGTTCTTAATTATACTCAATACAATGGATTTTTGATTTAATACACATTAAATAAACTTATTTTATATGTTTAATTAATTAATTAATTAATTAGGTTAATACAATAGTTTCGGTTTTAAAAATCAAAAACATTTAAAGATTTTAAAACAATTTCATTCACATTTTAATTAATATTAATTAATAAATAATTAACGGATTTATGATCATACTCAATATTTAAAATTTATAATAAAGAAAATGCACTGATTAATTAATAAATCATTGTTTTACTCATTTTTTCATTAATATTGACTCAAATGTAAATTATATATAATCAAATATATACAATTTAACCGCAATAATTATTTAAGACTGACCATACGTGGAATTCGTCCGCTGTTATGATCTTTGACGGGTTTTTGAATGACCGCATTACTTGAAAAACACGGAATTTTATTCATAAATTGTCTGACATACAATCTGAAGGGAGTCCTATAGACAGGTCCGGGTTTCCATTTATTATTGCCAATTTTGGCCGAATATGGAGTCTTTATGAACACCACAAATTGGACAGTGGCCACACATGTACAGATTATGCTTATGATTACACCCGTTAAAAAACATACACACACCAACGCCTGAAGCCATATCAGGAGCATCATTACCGTAAATACTAAAAGCAGTATCATTATTAAATTAAATTAAATTACCGTTAAATCGCGCGTATACCGGATACCTCTTAAAATCAAAAACCCTATGCGAATGGAAAACTAAAATAAAAAACAGATTTTTGATATGCAAGTTCTATTCTAGTAATATAAGCATCAGTTACTATTGCATAGGGTTTCCTTGAGTTTTAATTGTCCGGTATACGCGCGATAAATGAGACATTTTACCACTCCAATCGATGATATTAGCATTTCTCTGTGCTTTTCTCACGGCCGGATCTTCATCAATATCAATCACCACAATTTTGGGAGGTTTTAACATCATTCATAATTGAATGTTATTAATATATGCGTTTCGTATTCATTATGAATTAATTTGATTAATTGAATTTCATTGCTAATAAATCATGAATCTTTTGTCAAAACTCAACGGAGAAATATCGATAAAAATCACATTTCTCAATCACCATTTTACTATACAATTATTTCAAAATTGCGACGTATGCATATAGTTTAAGCTGTACTCTGCAACAATACTCTCGAATATAATACTCCACTTAAGAAATTGAAAAACAATACTCGAACATTTATGGAATATTTTTTAAAAAATAAATATTTATTATCAGATTCACTCACAGGTACAGGTATATTACATATAAACAATACAATGATAAGAGTTCCTAAACTGACCATAAAAAGGTCAAGGATTGGGCGGCATAGCATTTTGGCAAAAACATGTGTAACTGCTTTGCACTTTTACTATCAAATAATAGGCTTTTGCTTAACATTATTTTCTATCGTTTATAAGTTATGTGTGCATTACGAATCACAAATTAGCCTTTTTTAGTACACTTTAGAAATAAATTAACATTTGAGTCATTAGTTATGCACGTGATAACGTTACACGCGATGAACACGAATATCTAAAACATTAATTGAAAGTAACTTTTTATGATGTTTAAAAAGCATTAATACGATTAAACATTTAAAACTATTTCATGATTAATAATCTAATGAAATATGTTGACTCTCACCATAAGTTATATGCTGAATTTGGAACTTTTAGTTTAGTTCAAGTTTTGGTTATTTCGGTTTTTAATACTTTAATTTTAGTGTCGGATGCAAAAGTATATTTTCCATTTACTTTATATGTTCATTAAAAAAACAATACTCTTATACAGAGTGACCACTGAAGGTCTTTCAACGGTTCCGACCAAAACAGATCAAAGTGGTCACTCTGTACAATTAATAATTATAGCATTAAAATACGAAAGAGATAATTGCGAATGATTCGGTTTTAAATTTTAGAAATAAATGATAATAAATCACATTTACCAATAATTATAATAAACAACTTTTATTATAATTAATTTGGCATATAAAATCATTCTCTTTAAATATTCAGATACAAAAATTGATGATAACGATTTTTTGAATTAATTTGTGATTACATTGAATTACATTGAATTCTCCCATCAGAATCCATTGAACTAAACTTAACTGGTACTTTATGCGTTATCATTTATATTAGGATTTTGAGAATTTCCATGAGTATCTTGAGTATGATTTTTGCATTTCATACGTCTGAGAGATTTACAAATTAAAAAAGAAGCGATAATTAGGGCTGTCCATGTGATTGTGGATATGAATACATCAATCCAATTGGCATCTTCGATGTTATAAAAGTTCCATGAATAATATACTGTTTGAGCATTGTATGTCTTTATGATACTCAACACAAAGAGCATTATCATCAAAAGATAAAAGATTAATGCTGAAAGAGATTTATTAATATGTAACTCTATTGTATATTAAAAATTCATTTATAATTACCTAAAATCCTGTAATTCTTTCGCTCATTTCTAAGCTTTTCCCATCCGATCGTATCATTCATATCAATAGGTCCATGTCTTTGCACCATTATTTATAAGACTGTTCAATCATCTCATCTGATGGTATATTTTAACACATTTTCGAATCGGAATTCAAAAGAAAAATAATTATAAACAAATGACAAACCTCTTTATATTAAAGTTTTAGCGCAGCGAATCCTAAAATATAAAAACTAAATTTAGATTTAAGTGTTACGCAATTACAACGTGAGCATTAAGAATGACATAATTTAAAATATTTTGGCACAAAATCAAACATTCAGTTTTGACATTTACTGTAAAGTGTAAAGTGTAAAGTAAATTTTGTAATAATAATACATATAATGTCAACAGTTTTATTAGAAATAATGCATAACAATGATTTTGGTTTAATTTATGTTTTGGGATTAATCAATTTATGTTCACGCATAAAATGTTATCTCTAATTAAAAAGATTAATCGATACATAAATTTAGTTTTGTAGATTAACAATGATATGAATTTTACGATAATTTATTAATACTATTTATATACACGTAAACCCCTCTAACGTGAACCCCTCTAGAATCAATATTATCTCTCTAACATAAACAAAGTCAGAACCGAAACAAACATTTTGTACTTTAATCTCTAACGTAAAAATCTCTATAAAATAAACAAATATAGTCACGTTAGAGGAGTTAAAGTGTGCGAGAAAATCATTAACCACAACCAAATGATATGATAAAATTGCATAATTTTGTGTAACAATAATAAACCATTATTATTTAGTAATATGAATAATTAAATATTTAATATTATAATTAATAATTATTTGTATTATAACGGTTCTCTTTAGTAATATAATGGCACAATTAATGCACGAAATATTTGCATTAACATTAACAAATCGAAAATATTTGTAAAATATGAAAGTTATGATCTAAATTATTTAATGAATTAATATTCATATTTAATCGTCGGGAAAATACAAATTTACTGATAATATATGATTAAAACTCTTCTATCAGTGGGAATTGAGAAAAATTTATCTCACAAATCATGTATCGCGTAATAAACACGTAACATATTTAAGAAATCGCTGCTGAAATATGGTTTTAGCTCTTAAATTTCAGTCGTAAAATATTTTATGAATCAATTTCTTAAACTCAAAACTCATTTCATTGATTAACATTTCAAAAATGACAAAACCCTTAAACTTTATATTTTCCATAATGTTAATTACTCTTTCATTTCGGAGAAATTTAATAATTATGTCCAAAAATTTCCAATAATAAACATCGTATATATACATACATATATATACATCGTAATTATTAATCATATTTCCCAAAACGGCACTTTACTAATCCTAACTTCGGGTACATTTAAAGGTTTTTTCTTAAAATCCATTTTAACTTTTTTATTCCCATTAACATCTTCAGCGGTATTATTATTTTGTACTGTATTTTCGAGTTTAATATGTTCCGTCGAAACTAAACGATTCTCTAAATTAAGGACTTTAAATCGCAAATACAATAATAGTACCGAAACATAAAGAATCGTAAACCATAAAAATATAATTAATTCATGTGTTGTAATTATGTCGATATTATTATTATTTGTAATTAATGTACCGAAATATGCGTATAAAAGTATGACGACACATAAAAAATATCCCAAAACGAGGAAATTTGTGGCACTTCGAAATGACGGAGTAAATTCCTTAACTGTTTCAATTTTGACCCCCGATGATGACCTGAGATCGACTATTAGTGTATCACGTGATTTAACAATCAGTGGTGATTGCGATGCGATTATCTTTGCATTTTCGATATCACTTTTGTCCATTTCTTCATATAAATTAAGTCCTTTTAATATATTATGATAATACATGTATTAATATATTAGTGTATAATTAATACAAAACAATAGACTCACCATTAATTGCAATTAATATAATCAATTTAATGTTTAGATTATCATTATCATTATCATTTCCATTTCAACATCAAAATGATTGCATTTGAATTGTGCTGAAAAATAAAAAATTAAAATAAATTTATAATTATAAATTTATTCACCATTAATTATTGCAGTATTAATTAACATGTGAATACGTTAATTATGTAAATGTTATAAATTCCCATACAATCATTGCATATGTTTGAACTTCACATAAACATTGAGGCTGTTCCTATGGAAACGATCCTTTAAATAACTTGAAATGACTTTACTCATAAATCATAATGAAGTATTCTAATGGTACATGAATTGTATTTTTCAAGTTTTAAACAATTATTATTCAATTTCAATCGAAATTTTAACTCAAATTAAAAAAATTAAATAAAAATGTATTTACAAAATATATAAAAAATGATCTTAAGAATTATTAACTTTAAACAAAAATGTTAATATATTTTTAAAAATACTCATTTTAGAAATTTTAATTCAAATGCATGATGTGAATTTAAGTACTAATGTATTAATTAAGTAATTAATTCTAATTTAACTCACAAATTAAATGAAAGTCCTGACTTTTCAAATCGTAAAAAAGTTTTTCTGAAATTAATCATAAATTAATATGAATTATTAAGTGTAAATCGGTAAATCATATATTAATTATATCGTTAATATCCGTGACAAAAAAGTTTTATAAACGATTTTTAATGCTTTCTCTAAACAGGATTAAAATGCGAAGCATCGGAACGCTGCCGGTGTATATCTAAAAGGTTTGAATAAATCGATAAGTGAGAGAATATGCATTCCACAGTATGGCGATGCTCAACTGATTTAAAGAATCATAAGCGCGTGCCTCATGATGATCATCATCATTCAAAAGATCACACATATATATGGCGATCGATCATTGAATAATGTAATAAACAAAATATTTATAAATAATTACTCAGGTATTTACAAATATATAAACATTAATTTCTTTAAAATATAATTTTATTTTTCAGATTTTCTTCACATGTGATTCTTATTCATAAAGAAAGGGGTGAAATTGTTTTATATCTTTTTAAATATATATGAAAATGAGTGTCAAATATTCATCCGCATTATTACGTGAATCCAATAATTATAATAATAAATTAATTACCATTACAATCACAGTTATCTTCCGCTGCGTGCCAATTAATTGTATGATCCGATAGATTAATGCGATACTAAATTTCAATTACTAATTTAAAGGCCAATTTAGTAACACACAACATGTGTGGTAAACGTGAAGGTTAATGATTCAATTTAATTAAATTATTTCAGTCAAATCTCTTCACATTAATAAAATTATCACTTAAGGTTTTAACCCAAATAATTAAACTGATTCCTTTAGTATTACATTTGTACCCCGAAATAGCACTTAACTGCAATGATTGATATTTCTGTTCATTATTGTATTGCATTTAAGTGAATTGAGAATGCGATTTATGAGTAAATTGAATCAATAAATTGCATTATAGTTGCGGCATCACATAAGAGATTTGACAATTAATATAAATCAAATGTAACATCCTATAAATATACTCATCTCGAAACAGGTTTTGGTAATCTCTTCGGAGGTTTATTCATAATCTTCATGCTCTTAGTGATGTTCTCAATAACTCACGGACGTTTCCAGGAATTGGTATTCATCAGTCTGATAATATTGGCGGTGATCGCAACAATATTTGTCATTTGCGCCTTCGCTAATGCAATCTTTTGTAAAGGAGATACGGACATTTGGACAGGACTATTCACCCCTACGCCATCGTATCACACAACGCATTTGTCACGATTAAGATCATTGCATCATCTGACTCAATACAATCAGCAGCATCCCGAGTCTCGCATCCACGTGTGTGCACCGCCGCGAATGGGCGGTGCACGATTAAATATAATTTACACGATCGGCAACGGTCAACAGTGTCCGAATGGTCCGGCATCACCCAATTCAATGACAATAAATGTTGATCCGCATCATACACGATTGTCCCGCACACGTTCCGGATCATCGCGACGATCGCGAAGCCGCAGTCCATTGGGGTCATCACTTCACCAGAATGGTACTTCAGTATCAATTCCATACTTCACTTATGATGTCGATAATCATCTTCTGCAAAACATTGACGATTATGGCCAAATATACGCACTGAGACAGCATAATGAACGCAATGATGGTAATGTTAATGACGATCTTCCACCGAATTACGAACAATTGAGGCCGCCATCGTACTCAGAAGCCATAGGGAAATAATAACACTTATGACGTTACAATCATATAGATATTTGGGATAAAATTAAATAATTGTTTTCCATTTTTAGTATCGTGCATCGTAATTTTTATGCTTTTTCTGTATAAATATCATGTTTTTAGAAAGTTTAAAATTAAATTTTCATAAAAGTGACAATTATTGATCTCTCAATAAAGCCTATTCTTATGTAGTAATTAATTAATTAACATTTTGTCAGCTGAAAGTGAATTATAATTGAATTAGAGAGGGGAATTTACAATTTTTTAAAAACAGTTAACCGCCCGCATCATAATAATTTCAACATTAATCAATAATTAACCGACAGACCTTCCTTTGGTTAGCCATAGCCTAATCACAGTTCAGTTAAACTAACCGCGGTTAATTCTAAAATATTCTCAGCTCTAATCAGAGCATCATAATGGTGAAGTAATTGTAACCCTATATTTGAAATTATTGAGAAATTATAAACTAATGCTAAAAGACTGGTATTTGCATAATGTAATCATCGATTTATGCATTTATGATTTAGCATTTAATTGGATTCTAAAATTCATAACTTTCATAATTTTGGATTTTTCAAATGCAATCATAAACGTAATGAATCATAAATAATTCATAATTTATTAATGATCATTTTTCGTGAGGTTTTAAATGAATGCCGATCGATGAGAATACAGTTATGAAACGATAGTGAATGTTCAAAACATATTATAATATTGATTAAGCATAATAAGAAATAAATTGTGAATGTTCAATTCCTAAACTTAACATTCCTAAATCATGACATTTTATACCATTTCTAAATGTTTGTTTAATTTAAATACGAAACAATCTGAACGTTAATCTCTAATAATCAAAGAAATTTGTAAAGAGTCAGCGAAATTCATTATGAGTGCTCTCTTTTCACGAAATCTTTGGCAACACTAAGAAGTGGCATAAGAACATACACATTTTTGATGGATCAATAACTGACTCATCAGTTACAAAGAACTTACATCTATAGGTATATTGACCATCGGCGCATCATTGTGGCGGCGCATGAGCCTATTGATAGACAATTTTCCATTGCATCGTATTCCCAAAATGCATCGCTTCCCACACATATATTGTATATATACACGCGAAAAAAGTATTATCCTTTCCATAGCTGACGATGCCTAAGATCGCGATCGATATCATGTTTGATGCCGATGTTCACGGCACGGCACTCGATATGATGATTCTTTAAGATCCAAAATCAGCAATAATAACAATGGTGGAATCTAAAGATAAACATAATATATAGTATATTAATATAATGTAATTATTAAGTATTATATATTTACAAAAATAATGCATTTCTTATTATTTATCGATTTAAGAAAAGAAAAAATGATCCGACGCTATTAATAAAGTGATGATTTATGTTTTACTCAAAACGGATTATCATAATCATCTTCTAATATATGATTGAAAAGTGATTTGCTTTTGTGTGGATTCTTCAGTGTCTCAATGTCTTTGATGCTCATGATGACGATGAGACATGAAGATTCTCACATCAGTGACAATGATCCTGATGATGAACACGAAAATCTTCAAAAGTGCTTCAAAAGATGCTGCAAAAATAAGGGACGTTTCGGTATGAATATACTAAACAAAATCAATAAATTTTATATTAAAACATCAATTAATCGATTCATAATCATATTAATTAATCATATCGAATAAATAATAAATAAATTATGTAATTTTACTCATGTATTTTAGATTTAAGTATTAATCAAATCAATTTTCATCATATTTTTTCAAATATTTTCTTTGGTTTTTGTTAATAAAATTAAATTATGGTATACTTTAATAATTAAATTACCAATCATTAGCATTTTAGAGTAAATTAATGATAATACAATACTAATTAATGGACTTTTCCGACCTCAGGTCTCGAGGATCTCTTTTGGCTTCTCTTTCTCGTGATGATCATAGCGTTGTCGGTAGTGAAAGCGACAACAGACCTGCCGTTAACTAAGGTGGCATGGATCGGTGGGGGATGTATTGTTTTACTCGTAGTACTTTATCTCACGGCGACACTCATTAATAAATTTTGTTTCGATGATGCGTCCACTGCTCATTGGAATGCTCACGCGCGATTTACGGCCGCAGCTCAAGCGCAACGTCTTCAACAGCTCGGCCAACAGGACGCACGTGTCCACGTATGTGCACCGCCGCGTATGGGCGGTGCCAAATTAAATATCATTTATACGGTGGGGGATGTCCCTATTTTGGCCCCGCGATCATCGTTACAGGGAATTACTCCATCATCATCCACGAGCACAAATGCGACACAAAAGTTCGGGTCATTCGGTGATACGTCATTACCACAGCCGTATGATATTATTGAGACACAAACTCATTTCGATGATATTTCTGATCATCATAATCATCATCAGGACCGTTACTGATTATAACTGTTATAATATGTGCTGATGATGAATCATCATCAAATATAAAATGAATTTTTAGCTGAAGATTCTAAGAGTAGTGCTTTAGTGTCATCGATTTATTCTTTAGATTTTTTAAATTCACAATTAATTTTCATTTAGAAATTTATTTCCGAAGAAATCGAATGTCCCATTTGTGCCACAAAATTAATGGACACTCAACTTTTTAAATACTCAAATATAAGAAAACACTTCTAAAATCACTTAAATCATAGAAAATATTAGAATAATTTGTTTTTTATACAAAATTAACAAAAAAAATGTATCTTCAGTTTTGTCTGAGGTTTTATAAGTGTTTTCTTTGGTTTTTTGAGAGGTCTGAGAATATATGAGTTATCAAAAAGTGATTTTCGTTTACCTTTTGAATGCCAATATTTTAGAATCCGAACGCTGCCAAAAAATAACAAAAATTATTATACACAAAAATATTTATGCCAAAAATACGAGAAGAAAATACTTGAAATATTTCAATAGAATTTTAAATAATTTGTTAATTAAATTAACACTGTATTATCGTTATTTTCAGATATTTGATAACATTTAATTATTATAATATTAATCGCCGTAAACATAAACAAAAATGATAAAACATAATTTAGTGCCAATTAATTATGATTGACATAAATTAGAAGAGAAAAGTGACAATTATCTAAATATGTAAATGTGAACATCGAACTCATTCATCAGAAGCAAATCTAAATTTTCAGGTTTTACAATTACTGACACACGTATTTCGATGCATAATATATAAATTGTTCTTTTAATGTTAATCTCTGTACTCAATTCTGTAATCGCCACAATTGGGGCCATTAAATTGTAGTTAACAAAAACTACATTAACACGTGATTTTAATATGTAATGAATTTAATTAAAGTAACAAATGAATACGCATGTGTCAGTCAATGTAAATCGTATCCCTTAATTTATTTGTCTTTATATTGTCCATTGGTATTGAATATAAACACAAACAATTGTATTAATTGATTCTCATTACATTTTATTAATAATGTTCAGCCGTAGAAATAATAAATAAGACTAATCCCATAGAACCGTAATAATTAATTAGTTAATAATAATTGAGGTGACACTTAATAATAACACTTTTAGCAGTAAACATTCCATTGGATCATTTCCATTATAAATTATTGACTATCATAATAATTGTAATTAATTATGACGATTGTAATTAATTGCGTCAAAAGTTATTTTTAGGTCAAAATTATTATTAAAAATAAATATTTAAAAATCATTTAATCGTTAATTAATTGAAAATTCAATTAAATCATTAACTGTTTGAAACGACTAAATCATTAATCTTTAATTTATATTCTAATGTAATGAACATGTGTTTGCCTAACATTTGTAACTGAATTCACCATAATTTTATCATTTTTATCATAAAATATTAATTTTAATTTTAATTTTGTTTTCTTCAAATTTGTTAATCAAAAAATATTTATTTCGAGAGTTTTCAATTTTATATTTTTATTAAAATGATTATTTCAATGGAATTGAATTCAGAAATTCACTTGAATTTTATTAAACTAAAACCTTTAAATGTTTCTTAAACCCCCGTAACGTAAACATAACGGTGGAAATTTTTTGTTTATGATAGAGGGGACTTCACGTTAGGAATATTGAAATAACAATAAGTTTTTATTCACATTAAAGAGTGAGAGATGTGTGTGTACGTTCGTAACAGTGTATCAAATTTCAAAATTTAATTGTTGGAGATAAACACATAGAAATTTCATTATTTTAATCTGATTAGTGAAGTGATAAAAGGACTTGACTTGACTTGACTTGACTTGACTTGACTTGAGGGCATGGAACGCGTCCGAAAGTCCCACATTTTAAATTTTCAGGGCTCAAGTCTCAGTCTGAGGTCCCATAGAAATGAACAAGTCTCAGGCTTCAAGTCTCAACTATTTCAGAGACTTAAGTCCCGAGTCTCAAGTCTAAAATCTGCAACTTAAGACTTCAAACTTCATTAATAATTAAAAATTCAAATTATATTATAATATATTAAAATATATTAAAATATATTAAAATATATTAAAATATAGTGCTCAAATTTGCATTTTGCAGTAGAATAATACTAAAATTAGACAAAATACATTAATGTGTCGTTATTAATCTATAATAATCAATAAAAATTAGAAATTCTCTAAAATTAAAGTCCTATTTCCAAGTTGCAAGTCATAAGCCTTGAGACCTAAGTCTAGACTCAAGTCTCATGCAATATCAAAAGTCCCGAGTCTCAAGTCCCGAGTCTCAAGTCCCGAGTCTCAAGTCCCGGGTCTCGAAAAATCCTGAAGCACCAGTCTCATGTCTCAAAGATTTTTAGTTTCAAGTCCCAGTCAAATGTGGGACTTTTGAGACTTTTGACATCACTAAATCGCATACAAATGTAAGTAATTGACATAGAAAATCATGATCATGATAATTCATGCATAACTAAACATCATAACCATAAAAAGAAGTGATAAAAGTTCACGTTATAATTAAAGTCGCATTTTTAATGAATCATATAGAGAAATATTAAAAAATCCGTTTAAACGCGACTCATTATTATTAAGTAATTTATTTGCTAATTTAAGTTAATTATAATTTATACGTATGTGAGGATCATTGTTAATGATTTGTGACGTCAGTAATCGTTGACCAAAGGTGTAATTAAAAGTATTTATTAAATTACACTGTATTAATTGAGATAACAAAAATATAACTCAATATGAGAATCATAAACACAACACACGAATAATAATGAATGCACATGAACTGTGACTTCACTTTATTCAACAGTCACATTCAGACAAATCTCATAACTTTTGCACCCGAAACTTTTCGATATTCACTAATTTTGAAGCATTTCTAAAATCATAAATCACTATAATATTACATTATAATATTCATATCTTTTGTCAATTCATTACTTTTAACCAATTTTTATAGGACAATCGTGGTTTAAGTGTATGATAAATTATTTTTCATTTTCATTACTCTATTACTTTATTTGTTGAATGTTGTACGTGACGCGCGTCATTTTATTTTTTAAACATTTAAACAATTTATGCATTAATCTAATATTTACAATAAATTTCTAAAACTTTCGTTTCGGTCAAAATTATTGAAAATTCTAAAATCAAAATTGAAAATGTCGAATCAAATCAATTTACAATCGCGTGACAATCATGTGATTCCTGTCGACATTGAATTGGCAAAGATATCGTCGACCCTCAGAGAAATCATCCGATTCAATTTGGGAAAACACAGCGAAGAACCGATTAAATTGCAACAGATTAATGCGTCGACACTAAAGTATTGGAGTGAGCCGATCATCACAAAGATCATGTCCCTAAAGAGGGTAATGCTGATCTGTTGACATAGAACATTAGAAAATAGAATATCTGTTAATTAATATGTAATAAAATACTAAAATTTATCAGCCCTATAATTTAAACAATATTTTCGATTAAATTTTAAAAATTCTCAAATTTTTAAGCGAAGATTATTTGAATTATTATAATGAACTTGAATTTTATTGCAATATCTGTGTTTTTATCAAATACATTTACTCTAAACAATAAATTTTCATGTTTTGATTCAGAGATGTTTTCAAAGATATAATTCATTTACTTTATTTAAGAATAATCATTTATGGTAATTTTTTTTCAATTATCATTAATCTATTGCATGAGTATTTTGGTTTTTCTATCATTAAATTTGAATGAATAAATTAAAGTGATTCTGTAAATTCTCGTTTAATTGTAAATCCTTTTCTACAGGACCATAGCAAAATAATTAATTTAAATTTCCATGCAATTGATACATGATTATTGCAAATATATTAATCAATTGATAAAACATGATTATAATGGAAAAGAATAATTATTATAAAGAAAAATATATTCATATATCGAAATAATTAATGTGTATAATGTAAGGTCATTAATACAAACCACAAATATGGTCGAAATGAGTGAATAGAAATTTAAATATAACATAAAACCCAAAATAATAGTCACGTATAAACGAATCTATTCACAAATAGCAACAATAGTCACTCATTTAGCTTATTAATGAACTTTTCTTATATAATTGAAAGTACAGTTAATTAATTGGTCAATTGGTAAATCCTAAAACGACATGAGAAAGGGTCATATTCGAACCGTTTTTGCAACCGCATCATGAAAATGGTTAACAAATGAATAACAAATGATGATGAATGATAATGAAAAATTTGATATTAAAGAATGTCGATGATAGTGTCCTCACAATCATAGTATCCTCACAATCATAGTCTTCTGACTTTAGCAAATTTATAAGCAATCGCCGCCTGTTTTTCTATGCATTGAGGACAGAACCATGAGTCCTCTTCACGCGGGGGTATACTGATCCCAACACATTGCCAATGATACCATCGGTCGCATTCATCGCAGCCGATCGAAGGCTTTGAATTGTCCGACGTTTTACACGACGGACATTGCCATAGTGTGGAATATTTAGAGGCACTGAATGGCAATGATGGTATTGCCGCAGTTAGTGATGATACACTCGATTTACTCACTGCGACTGTCGATTTCTTTTTCTTGCATTTGGGACATAACCAAATATCGTCGTCTTTTGGCGCCGTCAGTATTCCCACGCATTGCCAATGATACCACAGATCGCATTTATCACATCCAATCATAGGTGTCCCATTATCAGGCTTTTGACACTGCGGACATATGTACTCTTCGTCTTCATTGTCACTCTCCACTTTCGTTGGAATCTTTGGCAATGGACGCGCTTTAGAAACTGAAACATTTGATTTTGGTTCTTCTTTAATAATCTGAAAAATTAATAATGATAAATCAATAACCAATTAATAAGTTTTTGAATCAATACCGGTGATGAATGAACGAATGATGAAGATGATGATGGTAATGGTTGTGATGGTGGTGATGCTAATGGAGCGGTTGCGACTCGAGATGACCCTTCCTCATGTCTTAATTGTCATTTATCTTTAATTCTCTTTTTAACGTCTTTCTTTTTGGTAATATTCGATTCTATTTTCTGCTGTTTATTGATACACTTACGACAAAACCACGATTCGTCTTTTCCGGGCTCAGCTTTGATCCCGACACACGTGTAATGATACCAATCATCACATGTATCACATCCTAAAAATGCATTAATTAATAAATGATAAAATATTAATTAATTACCAATCATGGGACTTCCATCATCGGGTCCTTTGCACTGCGGACATATCCAAACCTTTTCATCGTCATTATCAGCTTTAACAGTAATAGTCTCGCGTATGACAATACAAGACTTATCCTCATTTTTACCATTCAAAGATTCTTCTTTATCTTTAATCTTTTTCTTCGGTCCGCGTTTTTTCTTTAGTGCATCATCGATATGTACCACCGGTGGTGCCGTTTTTACCTCTTTCTTTGACGTCCCTAATTTGATATTAATCTTTGGTAATGGAGAATCGTCATCAGAAGAGTCATCCGACACCATTTGTTTCGATTTGATTTTTGATTTCTCTTTTTTATTGATCATCACTTTCTGATGTTTTTTGAAATCCTTTTCTTTGTCTTTCTTTTCAATCATAACTTTCCTTTCAATATCAACGATCGGTGCGAATATCTCAGGCGGAAGTGCTTTTTTCTCTGCTAAAGT
>LBFL01012290.1:11474-34706 GCA_000988845.1 Hypochthonius rufulus
ATATTATGCGATTAATAAAAAAATAATACATTAAAAATTAAATTATTTTATTTGAGTTTTTTATAATCATAAAAATTATTTTTTTACTTTTGTCAGTGTAATCATTATTTTGATAAATGTAATATAAGTTCGCATTACACCGGCAGACTAAAGTTACAATTTTTTGAATTATTTAAATATATTTGTATAATTAAATTCTATTATTATACAAACACATGCATTATGCATTTATCAATGTAATCGCATAGTTACACGTAAATCTCTATCGTAAGTATTTCAGTCGGATATACACAAATTTTACTATCATCGCTTTAACATTGTAGAGATGATTTATGTTACGGAGAGGTTAAGTTAAAGAGGTTTATCTGTAATTGAATAAAAAACATTTACAGGTAAAAATAGTTCAAATTAAATTGAATTTTAGTTATTTTTTTAATGATTTTTACATTTTTAAAAATGATTTTTATATTTTTTAAAGTAATTTTTATATTTTTTAAAATGATTTTTACATTTTAAATGGAATTTTCATTATTTTCAGGATTAAAATTGAATTATTTATTGCAAAACAAAAATAGTATCATATTCCACAGCAACATTTATCAGTTCCTTTACATTAGAATTTACATTAGAATTTAATAGACGTGACGAAATGATTGGAAACAGTCTGACCCTTTTTATTCTAACTTTAGTCGAAACTCTCACATATCCAATTTTACTCTATTCAATCACCATTCAAAAACATGATTAACTTTTCGTGTTTCAAACCGATAATACTGAAACTTTCATAATTAGAAATTTCTAATATTAAGATACTGGAGTTTCATTTGACACGGCACTGTGCGTATTATTAATAATAAGTAATGAATAATTTTTATATTTGAAACTATAATCTATAATAATTTTCAGGTATACATATACATATACATGTGTATGTGTACATATGTATGTACAGGTATATATGTATATCCAAAGTATAAGTACATATATATACGTATACATATTATATACATATATTTACCTCATTTCTCATGATACATCTAAAAAATTACATATTTTCGCCAAATCGTGTCACACTTTAATTAAAACGATTCTTTTTATAACTCTATAATGTTCCATATGATGATTCATGAATTGTATGAGAATGTATTTTTATTTTCATAACATCAACGTTCATATGAAACAAATGCATTATGCATAATTTGTGACTAATGGAGTTGTGTTTAAATTTGAAATTTAATCTGCTAAATGCTGATACCGTAGAAAATCATTGAATGAGCGGTTTCAGCATTCGGACTGATGATATGAAAAAACTCGAAAACTGATGATATAAAAAGATTCTCTTTAAGTCTCTCTCTCCTCTCCTCTCCTCTCCTCTCTCCTCTGAGTCTTTTACTCTCTTTTCATAGCGATAAATTGAGAATTTCGTTGATTCGCGATATCGATTTTAATATACCTGAGAAGAGACGTAATGTATTCTTAGGCCTTATATTATGGCCGAGGTTTGCGTCGTTGTAATGGAGATTTTATATATATATATATATTTTATATATTTCCTTTAAAAAATCTCTTTTCACGATGGTGTTACATATTTTTTAGTATAATATGCGCGGAGATAGTCTAATGTGAGACTCTAAAAAACAGATTTGAGTGGAGGTGAATATTTTGATATTTCATGAAATTTTTAGGTAACGTACAATGTATGTCATAAAATATATAGACCATGTTTTTGCATTTTGCGCACTTGATATATGCATTAGATTTAATATACATAAGTATTTTTGTGCTGAACTAACACTTTATTGTAGGGGAAGTATTGGCTTTTAGCATCAATTTTTCTATTGCCCAAAGGATTTTTGATGTCACACGTTTTTGACATATCATAATGAGTATTGTAATGGGCTTTTCAAAATGATTTCACTGATTTTTGGAGGAAAAATCAAATAACAGCACTGACAGGGAATAGATGTGAAAGTAAAAGAGGAATTTGTGAAAGTAGCAAATGGTGCACCCCATTAATGTGTCGGTAGAGGTAAAACTTGAGGCATCTGACATAATAAAGGGATTTTACTAACTTTTTAAGTCCTAAAGGTTTTAATTCCCCGGCTTTTAATGATGACGTTAACTAACTTTACGAAACTATCGTTAATATATTGTTGTATGTGAAAAGGGCTCTTTTCACTTTCACTCTTGAGTGTGTTGATCACATTCGATTTGATTGGTTCACTTCGCTTTTGCACATCTCTCTGCATGCTCATTAGTAACAAACTTTGCTCATCACTAATCCACTTTCCTATTGACTGAACATCACCGTTAAGCAGTGTCTTGCATCATCCCCCGTCTCTGTGTCCCTGATTTTTGTATAATTACTCGACACTATCATCTTCGACACAATAGATTCTTATGCTACACAAATCTGAATCCGTTGTAAGCTTTCGCAGTAAAAACACTGCTCAAGAAGATACTTGTACATTGTTGAATGAGATTTCCCAATAAGAATCAGATTAATACTTTTGAATCTCTTGTATGGCAAACAACAGAACCCTTCGATTGGTCAGTTGTGAGAAACATTAGTTTGGTCAGTGTGAGGGATATTGAGATTGGCATTGAGATGGGCATTGAGATGGGCAATTATTATGACATTAATTGGATTTATATCGATAAAGTGTGTCCATTATTAATAAATTGAATTGTGTTGAGTGTTATCATTGTGAAAATAAACTTTTTTCATAAAAATGCGCATTTCTAATTATTGACTGTAATTAATTGTAATTACAATTAATTACAATTAATTACAATTAATAACCCTTTTTATTCCTCTCAAATGTGAAACTACCAAAAAATTACACTCCATAAATGCACGACACAATAATCTTTAGGATTATATTAAACATGATGTAATACCCTAAAAATTTCCTGAAAAAACACAATAACCGAGTCTTGCACAATAGAAACATATCCTCTGTCAGTGGTATCCTTAAAATTGTTTGGGTCCACTTTATTGTCTGTGTATATGATGATTATGAAGCGGGCGACACATGAGGCGGACATCTCTCTCCGTGAGTTGACGCAGCAAAAAGTGTGATGTGATGGCTTTATCTTGTCATGGATTTACGTCTTTTGACATATTTTTAAGCACTTTTCCGCTCAGTGACCGTCATTTTCTTCATACAACAATGCCAGTATACATGTCTATTGAGTCTTATGAGTCCGTTTCTTTTATATTTATTATTTTCTTTCATGTATATTCGTATATATCCTCCGATGCGTATATACATGTACATATGTATCTTATACTTCGATCCGTACATTAGTTGAATGTGATGCACATTCATATATATTGGAGAATGGACGCATCCATATATTTATGTATATGTATGGCATCTATGTATGTATGTATATGTATGGCATCTATGTATGTATATTGATAACCATAAACAGTGTTAGAGAGCGGAACAATTCGCCGCAACCGAATAGTAAACTCAGCAATAATAGTTTAGGATGTTTTGGCAAAAATATAAAAATATCAGTCATAGATTGGATGTCATAGTGATGTATTAGATGGAGAACTGTCACAAGAGACATGAAATGCTGAAACACTCATACAAACCCATCGGAGAATGATTTTTCAATACGTTTTCCCATCCCATTGCTTCATATATTTTTACTTTTACAGTAATATTTTTGATGCATGAAATGTATTGTGCGACATGATGGGCCGTCATGACGATGTTCGCCAATATAATGATTATAATAAAGAAAGCGGTCTCCAAATATGTGAATTTTGTTGTCGAACTTCAGGTTTAGTTAATTATACATGAGTCTTTCATCAATAAAAATATAATAATATTCGATCATTTGACTTAAATATAATTTACTATGATATTTACTATGATATTTACTATAATATTTGCCCGTCGATGGTACGATTATTACCTATTGCTTAAATGGCATTAGCATAATCACTCAATAGATGAGTATATACAGTACTTAGGGGCGTTTCACATTATTTTTCACTATTATTTGGATTAATTTTTCATAGACCCGTCTCTATTTCCCTTCACTGATGATTATTATTATCGTTTTGGTACGTCATTTACCTTTTAATGTTGAAAAAAGGCCAAAAAATTACACTGTTTCATGTGCCGCTCATTGCTTAATAATAATTGATTATATACCGAGTAAATTGATATATGTGTATATTATGCCCCTTTCGCTACAATAGGATTTAAGGCATATATATATGTATATGGAATTGTACGGGAACAGAGTGGGCTCATGTGATACAATTGGGGACAAATGCTATTCAATCATCTTTGTAATTTATTCGGATAAATAATTACAAAGGATTAATTGGAACTTAAGATTCAATCGAATAGAGAAGTGCCAAATGCTCTGTAATCATAAGAGATATAATTATGGGGGTTCTTCATTAACGAGAAAATCAATGAAAGAGACCGTTTACTTTAATATGACATTTCTAATTTAATAAAATGACATTTTCAAAGTTTTCTCAATTTGTTTTGTATTTTATTCGATTACACTTTTCAAATGTTTTGACCTCAGAGAGTGCGGTTTTCCTAATCTAAAATAAAAGGATTTTATGGTCACTGTTGTCATATAAAAATCGACAATTTAATTAGAAAATAACAAATTTAATCAAAAATTCATTTTATTACCAACAATAGTAAAACGATTTATTTTATTTATTTCAGGATAAACATTGTATATTATTTTGATTTATTATTATTATTATTATTATTACAAAAGTATACATCATTAGATTACATCATTAATAAGTTATTTATTTTTCTAATGTTTTATTTAAATAAACTTTAAATAAATAATCGAAAGAAAATTATTTTGAATATAAATATATGTATGTATAAACATATGTATATATAAACACGAAAAAAAATATAAAATATTTAAGTGTTTTATTAAACTCAATTATACGATTTATCTGTTTCCGAACGTACCAATAATATTAAAGGTTAATCGGGGATTATAGGAATTCATATCTCTCATCCCCATGGGAAATCAATTGGACTGATGCCCTCTCAATTCTTAGTGATGGTCAAATCTTATTCTTATACTCCCCTTTTTCCCTTTACATTTGGCTTTGACGAACATAAACGAAAGGCTAAAGCCGGACACGTAAACATGAGTATGGATGAATTGATATTGTGTGTCGTCATTAATGCCCAAAGCGATAAAAGGTGTTGTGTCGGTGATGATACTGTTCGGCTAAAGAGAGAATAAAGAGGAAAAATCCCCAAAATCCAACCTCTATATGTGAACATATATGTGAACATATAAGTTCTTAAGCAAAAGAGAATTATTGGGCCAAAGATAATATTGTATATCACTTTAGTTGAAGAAAAGAGGAATTTCGATGAAAATGACGGTGAAAAGGAAATTACTGACCATTGCATTAAGGGTTTTAAAGGTGAATATGGTCAGGACTATCGCAGGGATATTCGTTGAGGAATATTCTTTTGACCGTTTTTCGAGTAATCGGAGAAAGAAAATAATGGTTGTGTTGAGGATTGAATGCCTCAATGAACAGTGAAGGAATATTACATTGAGCCACCATAGCCACCATAGTCCTCTATGAATTCCCCTCTCTTCTCCTTATGGTATTGCATTTCTTTAGTTTTATTCACTTTTTCTTTATTTTTCCCATTCTCAACCATTTTTTCATTTCTTAGACTCTGCACACAAATGACTAACATGAGATCTGAGGATGAAAAGAGTGCGCAAATTTCTCAAAACATCATTTTTAGATATCATCCGTATTTTTATATTACTTTTTGAAGCGTTTACTCTTTTTGTTGTTTCATCCTCTTACGGACATTTTCTATATTATTTTTATAAATGTAAAGGTATATCACTCATACACTGCAAGTCAAATCTATTTGCGAGTTGCTCCGTCGAGATTCACAAATATATACATATATATACACATATATATACATATATATATACAGTGAGAGATGCTCTACGAACAGTGATTGAAGAGATAAAGATGTATGTATGTATTGGGTCAATACATTTTCGACTTATTACTTGTGTTGGTATTATTTTACCATAAAACTTTAGCATTTTTCTTTATATTTCTTCATTTTTTTTGTTATTTCTTTCTTTTCTCTTATTCTTGGCGTTCATGTGCTTTGTTCTTCTAACATCTTATTGCAGCACTCTTATCATATTGTGAGTTGCAACACATAGAGGCACACACATGCACATAGACACACATACACACAACACTCGGGTGTGCTTTTGTTGGAGTGTTTCTAATATAATTCTTCTCTGGTGAAGAAGTATCATATCCCCTCTCCCATTCTGTCGATACTCTCTTACAGTGCATCCCCCCGCATCTTTTTTCGATCTTTTAGTGCTGCAGCAGCAGCTTTGCATTTACGTTGGCTTACATTGCATCACAATATAGTGTATTATAAGGGGCTTTTACAAATAGAGTATCTTAAGGCATGCGCATCTTATTGAGCAGCTCCGTACGGTTATCCTTCGCCTGTTAAAAGGTTTTGGGCACGTTTCGAACGGCACTACTCTAATAGTAAACGCTCCTTAATACACCTGCAATTGAGAAGGGCTCTCAGTGCGTCACTATGCCCCGTAACACATTCTCTTATTGAGTGAAATATTTTCATGTGTGGATTTATCCGAAGAAAAGAGGTTACACCTTCCGATGGTTCCCATTGAGGTGAGGTTTTTTATTTTTCCTGTATTTTTCATATTTAAAAAATAGTTTCAACAAAATTGTGTATTTACGTGTCGTACCTTTAACCTCATAACTTGAATTATTTATAAATTGGATTACTTCCATAAGATGAATGAAACCCCTCGAGGATTTCACTGTAATAAACTTCTTGAAGTAAAAGCACATATAAAAATAATATACCCTATGGAATCATGTTATGGAGATTTTACCGTACTTAGATGTTATCTCTCCGAGTAATTAGTTCATATGACATATTTTTTCACTCGTTTTTTCAATATCATTTTAAAATGCATTTTAACAGTAAAAAAATAGTAATAATTTCCATATCATTACTATGGATGCGTAAAGAATAATAATTAATAAAATTGAAATTATTTTCTTCGCAAAATGTATATGATTAAATAAAATGGCGATTTAAAGGGAATTGTGATTCGAGCATCGCTCATAACGTGTTCCGTTTACAAAACATATTTAATGCCGAAATATAAAAGATTAATGTTTTAATGCGTCACTTTTAGTAAATTAGAATCGTCCGGCAAATGAAATACGTCCGTTGCAAACCGTTACAAACAAATTTTGTTTTTATTATTTTGATTGATCCGTTACTGTGTAACGACCGCACATCAATGCGATTGCTTTACACAGAAATGGTCGCCATTTCATTGTTGGTATTGCCGTTGCATCTTCTTTCATATGAAACATCTTCTTTCAATCCCATTATCATTGCGAGAGTCTAATGGTTTAGTATTAATGGTTTAGTATTAAAAACGTTACGCGTTATGACGTCTTAAATCTAATTTTAGATTTACCTTTCAATTAATTCAATCCTTTCCCTTTAACCATCATCTAATTACGCAATTTGACCCTTCACTGTCCCTCTTTCCATTTTCCAGTGTTAACGCGACACATGTTATTTGATCCTTTTAAGCAATGGCCAAACTGAAAGTCATCATTGGAGTTGTATTGTCTTTTCTTTTGCCCGTAACTTTATTCTCTGATATCACTCGAAGCTATTGTATTGTTGCAGTGTGCAGTGTGCGCAATTCTTTAATAACATAGAGAGTCTCAACACTAAAACTAACACTAAAACCGAAATCTGTTCACTCACGCTCAACATGCAACTCTCAGTCTCATGCAGAAAAAGCAGAACCTTTATCCATGATGAGCATTTCCTTTCGAAAGGCTCCACTACCACGTAAGGAAGTATCTTTACAGGGTTTACAGGGTATTGTTGGTCAGTGGCTATAGGCGATTCTCTCATTTTCTCGAGTCTTATATATCTTTGATTCTTCTTTTGTTGATACAAATTCGTTAAGTTTATCATGAAAAACAATTTGAGTTGAAATATGAATTATTGGCTTTGAATTTAGTTTTCCTCTATTTTTGGTGCCCCTTTTAGTGATTTTATTTATCCACTCACTGAATTCCAATTGAAACAGTGGGGGTACAGTGAAAAACCAATTTCTTTTACCTTTTTCAATGGACACGATTCTTTTGTCACGATACTTTTGAAAGCGTATTTTTTGTCTCAATCCTTTTCATCATTACACATCCCCTCTCCTTTCGACATCACATCACATCGTTTGAGTCACTTTAAATTCCCCTTTTCTAAAGTCGAAGTTTTAAAGTTATTGAAGAGGCGCGACTGTGAGTTTATTGTAAAAATAGCATCTCTCTGCGTGACCCGACCCAATATATCTTTAGATAGTTTAACATCGAACAATACAATGCACAATCCTATGGCTTTGTTCGTCCCTACCAAATATGTACCATTATTTTTGGGGATACATAAAAGTTGAGAGAGAAGAGTTCGAACGTAATCAAAAATGTACTCAGAGATTTACACGCAATTTACTGTCGCTGAAAAATATTAATTATTTTGCGTGTGATGCACAAAAGTGATGCACAAAATGTGATGCACAAAAGTTGCGACAATAATTAGTCTCTTATAATTAAAATGATAATTTAAATCATGAAAAGTTCAATTAATGATTTTATGTCTTTTTTCATTTAATGTCTTCGAAATTCATTATTTAAGCATAAATAATCAATAATATACACACATATAAAGAGGGGTCCAACAGAATGTTAATCAATTATTTGGTATATTCAATAGTACTTCATGTGTAAAAATACTCATCGTGTCTCATTTAAACACGAATTTTGAAATGTTTAGGAAAAGTTTTAATATGTTTATGGGTTTTTTGAAAAAAGAGAGGTCTTTAAAGGAAACAATTGTAGTTATGAAGGAAATTGCGTGATCAGTTCACTATAAATATGAGTTATTGTACTGTTACTAATGCAAAAGCACATAAATTATTACTGCAAAAATTATTATTATTATTTTCATTTAAAATTTGAGCTCATAATTTATTAGTGGTAAATTACTTTGAAGAGACATTTGACAATTTATAGATTCAATACATTTAAATACATTTACAATGAAATTGAATTTATTATTTAATGCGCACGCCGCGTGATATTGTAATGTAATGGGGTTTCACTATTGTTGTTACTCTTCTTTTACTTGACGCTCCGTATATACGAATATCTATATTTTTATTTATTTTTACCATCATTTTGTGACTCTGAAATGGGAAAATGTCAAAAATGTTTTCAATTTGAGTGAATCTTTCGTATTGCCTCTGCCAATTCAATGGCTAAACTAAACTAAACTTTAACATTATGACTATTTTCATACGATATTCTCCATTAAATGTGAATATTTATTCAGAGTCAATGTCTGTTTCGATATAAATTTCTATTTTATTATTTTATTTGATGTTCTCGTATATTCGACGCCCTTTTTATGTATGAATAGAGCAGGCATTTATCACTTTTTCTAATTGAACATTATAGCGATGTTCATAATGAATGACAGAATCCCATTTGTAACTCATTTGTAACTCAACTGACATGTAAAGCGGCTTTTTATTGATAAAATAAAACGGCACTCAAAATAATGCAATTTTATTACTGATAATATATAAATGATTACATCGGCATACAATAATTGGAGTTTTTTAAAAATAATAAACTCTTTAATAAGCATCATTCATACATATACATATACCATATATACATATACATATACCATACATACATACCATACATTTACATCATACCGAAAGAATTGAATGCATTGTTAAAGGTATATCTGAATTTAGTGAGAGGCGCATCAAACCAATTGCTTTTGAATTTGGCTCTGACTTTTTTTGGAACCGTTCCCTTTGATTTTTTTCGTATTCCTTTTTCTTTCCTGAAACGGTACAAAAGTTCATAGAAGAAACTTATCGACGACAAAAGTCAGAATTTATTGTTAATGAGTTTCGGAATTCGTCTTTTATTTATAATTCTCTGCACTTTCAGCACATATACTGATATACTGATATAGTATAGTGATAACATTGTACCTGAAATGAGAAAATTCAGGGTTTTCAAGTCAATCAATTATACAACTGTTTTCAGTTTCGCACTCAAATAAATTACTTGAGATTTATTTTAACAGAACTAAATTTTCCCGTTTTTCCCTCCGAATGTCACTCGATTAGTGATGTGATATGATTTATTATCTGTATAATGGATTTTGTGCAAATTGCATGATAAATTAACACCGGAAATTAGGGTAATAGTTCATGAGCTAATATTGAATTGCAATTATTTAAGCATGATATAAGCCCATGTCCTAAATTTATATTAAATTATAATTCAATTTTGGTTCACCGGACCTTTTATATGTCTATCATGTGATGTAATTTTGTTTTAACTCATACATAAATCAAAATCACTGTCAAAATGATACAATCTTAAGTCACGAAAATATTTGGCAATTTCTTCGGGCCTCAAATAAAAGACTACAAGGTGTTAGATTTTTATTTAGTCAATTCCGATATAATTAAATTAATTCGGTAACGGGAATATATAACGATATTTTCTTATTCGTTAATAAATGCTTAATAATATTAAGTATAATTTATAATATAAATAATATATATAATTTATATTATAAATTATACTTAATTTTATTGTAAAATGCCAAAGTTAATGAAACTTGAAATCGTATATACCATTATTTATGACTTTCCAAACTTATAATTGTCGGCCCGAATTATAGAACCCGAACGAACATTTATACATAGTAAAGAGCGTTGTAATGAATTAATAAAAAAATATATATTTCATAATAAACTTAAAATGATCTTTTGGGAGTTTTGAAACGGCCATTGCAGCTTTTAGTGTCAATAAATTCATAATTTTGCAACTAAATTTAGTGAAACTGTAATATAAATTAAATACATATTAACGTATTAATAAATAACTTAAATATTTACTAAATTTATCAGATTAATAAAATTATTGTTGAATATTTTAAATTGGATAAAACAAGCGTAACACCCTGTATAATCATGGGCTAAGTTCATAAAAGCAGATATATTTTCTGCGCATTCCGGTATCACACATGAGAAGAGAAACGTAATGCATTTAACCTTTAAATACCCATTCCTAACGTCGCAATTTCTTTGTCTTTCAATTTTTATGATTTTAATAAAAACAGCAGAGAAAAAGAAATGAGAAAATCGGTAAAATCTCGAAAAACTCTGTCAAATAATTGGATGTAACATGACATTACATTAATATCTGTACATATCTGTACATTGTAACATCGCATAACCTTTTCTGTATGCGTTCCGTCACTTGCGAAGCAAAAATAACATTGGATTTGAGAGGAGAGCACAGGGCACACAGAACCTGATAATGAATGCAGTATAATAACGCGTGTTTATGATTTTCACGTTGCAAATCTGTTATGAGTTATACTGAAGGTACTGTAGGCTTTTGTGTCGTCTTTCTTATGGTATATGTCCGGTAATTGGATTACAGTGAGCGAAAAGAGTGGAATAAAGTATAGAATATTAGAGACTAAAAGAGGAGAAAGAAATCTCACTTTAGTATACCCTATCCTAACATAATGCATTTCCAAAGAGAAATTCCTTTTTTCCTTTTCTCATCCTCCACTGTGTTCTATGGTCGTATCGCAATGTCTTTTGTAACGTGATTTAAATTCGATAAGACAATAGACCGAATACCATTAATGGCAATGGAAGTGTGTGTGTTGTTAGTCGAGAGGAGGAATAAAACCAGAAACTGATTGAGACATTTGATGAGTCATTTGATTGACTATATTTTGCATTGGGAAATGTGTCATAATTTAAAATTAGTAAACGTCATGTAACCGCTTATTGAATGAGGATATTATATGCACATTGAGGAAGTCTAAGATTTTCCTTTTCGCTTAAACGAAAACTCCATTTGGAACAATGACAACTCTAATGGTAGGCTGAGGGTATGAAGCGGAACGTCTTTAAGGTTAACTTATCTTTTGTGGCGGCGTTTTTATTATAACTTCTATTATGTGTACGTATGCATTGTGAGCATAATTTGCCATCGCATCATTTCTTAATATAATACTCTGAATGACATTGTTAAAGTATAGGGTTCTACAATGTATAGACGTGAATTCACAATTCATAGTTCCCGAAGCTCCACTTCCGAATAACTTTGTTATTCTAGTACATAACACTTTTTCGCGACCTCCATTTTTGCCTGAATTTGCCTCATTTGCTATTTGCCTGATGCTGCTGTTGCTGCTGCATTTGCCTATTGTCTGCTCCTTAAAGAATGCACTTCATTCATGATGAGGCGAAATGCTAAATTTGTCATATAATCAATCACTGAGAGAGAAAATGGGGGATTCACGCTATTAACTGTTGTAATAAAAATATACCAAAAATTCTTTTTAACTTTCATTGTGGTGTTTTTGGATTAAACGGTATTTCACTTCTTTTTTATTTTTAATTCAAATGTATAGCTAATGTTATCTCTGTCATGCTCTTTATACACTCCATTAAATTGTTATGCGAACATATATTTATAGCAGATTTTTTGGGAAAAATTCATTAAAAGTTTTTTATATTTAATAATATGAGTTAAATTCTGAGACATAATCCAATGAAATATTGAAAAATTTCAGGCAATTTTAAAGCATAATTTAATACGACGCTATCTTCAACTTTATAATAAATATTAATGTTTATTTCTCACATAATTTAATTTTTATGAATATTTAAAAATTATGGATGAATCTTTAGATCTTTTGAATCTAAAATATTTTGATCATTGATTAGGATTATGAAAAAAACACTTTATTATGAGCATTATCATTAATATTAATTCAAAAGTTATTAAATAATTTAAAAAATATTTTGTAACTTTATTCAGAATTTTAATAATAACAACAAAAAATGCCCAAAAAATCTGAACTCTTATAATATGACATAAGGGAAATTGCAATGAAAGTAATCATAGGTAATGGGTTTTGCATGCTCATAGTTGTTTCAGCCGCTCTCCAATTCTTTATTACCATTATTACCGTTATTATTATTATTTGCACAATACAATGAGATTTCTGTTTTCTATTCCTGTGAAACATATCTATGGTCTCTTTTCCATACTCAGAACCACAGCTTTTGGTATGCATTTTTGAGTCAACATCTGCTTCATGAGCATTTTCTGCAGCATTTTCTGCAGCATTTTTATTTGGCATAAATAATGATAAATGAATATTTTTATTACAACAAAAGACAGGCGTTAGTTATTAGTACTTAAGAAAATTGTTCGTTTCTGATTATTTTACTTAATATAAAGATTAAGATAAAGAAAAAGTGAAATATTATTTTATATTCATTGTCTTTCTCATTAAATGTCATGTCTCAAGTTTTTCCTCATCCTTAATTTATCATTAATTCACATAAACCATATTTTTTAAGTCAAAACCCTTAATTAATTCTTTTCATTTCTAATTTTGTGTATTATTATTTATACTCTTTTCTCTTTACTGTTTTCATATCTTAAACAACGTCTTAAGCAAACATCGCAATTAATATTATGGAAGTTAATCCAAACTGATGCTTTCAGTTGAAAGAAATGACCTTTTATATTACAATATTATTGTTTACTCTTTCAATCCCTGTCCAATCCAATTGTGTGTATCTTTTCATTGCTGAACTCTTTTATTTGAAATTGAGAAAAGAAAACAAAAAAAAGAAATAAAAAATTTTCCTCACACAATACGAATGGAGTTAAAGTAAAGTTTGTGTTACGATATCTCAAGAATTTTGTTTTTTGTTCCCTTATTATATGTGTGCTTTTATTGGGATTTACTGTGAGATTTTCCCAATTTAACAATATTCTATCCGTCTCAACAATGTTTTCACTGTTGTATAATATACAACAGTGAAAATATATTAGGGCAGTGTCTTTCATTTCTTCTCATCTCTTCTCATTCAGTGTATATATTGCTTATAGTTGATCCCTCATAACAAATTGCTATTATATGGGAGAGAATCTTTTCTTATTAATGCCAAACATTTTCTGTGTTATCATTGGTTTTGACGATTCTATCGTATCTATGGTCAACTCAAATGTGATGACTTTTTTAGTGATTAGTTTTTGCCGCAAATAACCAATATAATGATGGAGGCTAAAAATATCCCAATTTTTCTGGGGCGGGCAATAAATTTCAATTTTTTCACTTTATGAGGGGGAATATATGCAAAATTTGTACAAAAAGACTCGTAATTTATTTTGCATAAATTTTTAGGGTTGTTCAGGGGGGATAATTCCCCCCAAATTCATAAGGGGATACGAAAATAATCCATAGGGGGAGTGTTCCCCTAAGTCAAGTCTGTTATATTATATTAGTCGAAAATATCATATTTATTTTTAAAAAGAAAATTCAATACCCATTGTTATGGTGGAAAATATTACATGAATATATATCTGTTTGAACTTTCAATTAATGATGTTATCATAAATTCCAGACACACACACACACATGTTTAAAGCTTTTTCATTGACACGAAAAAATGGAAAAATTATTCTGCGACTATCATTTACCATTTATAACCGGGGAATGTTGAGGTGTAATAATTGAAGTGTAATATTATCCTATTCCTTTGTAAATACAATATTCTTATTTTATTGAATGCACGCATTTCCTTTTGAGTGAACAGTATTCTTCTTCTTTTAGCAGCATATTACAGTATATTACAAATTACTTTAGGATTTGGCTTTGGCTCACACTCTCTTTTTGGATCAGTACCTTTTTCTTCGATATTTTTTCTCTTCACATTACTTTTTTCATGCTCCAAGCGTTATACACACAGATACACACACACACATGCACACACACACTCACACTCACACACTCACACACACACTCACACATACACAGGTTCGTGTAAGAGACTCATCGGCGACGAAAATCGAAAGTTACGATTTATTGTGAATGTTTTCAGCACTTTTCTCTCTCTTTTTTATACTTTCATGATTTACACGATATTCGATGAGTGTTCGAAATGAGAAATGATTGGGTATAACCAAAACCTGACCATTTTTGCCAGTTTTTGATCATCCGTTCAATTATTTTGGTCGACTCTCATCGTGACACAAATCGTTTCGAGCGTTTTCTTTTTGGCAATGAAATAAATCCCTATTTTTTCCCCTTTCGTTTTGGTTTCCGCACCCAAAAAATGTCTCTGTTATATAAGTGCGTGTTTTTTCTGTATAAATGAATATTAGTTAAGAGCAAATTGCGTGGAAAAAATGGCGAATGGCAAATGGTGTCGTATAAAGAAGAAGAGAATCGAATCGGAAGTTATATTATTTTTCTCCGTACACATATATATATATATATATCAATACACATATATATATCAGTACCTTCGACCATATATAACATTGTGATTTGTTCATGTTTTGGTAAAGTTTATCATCCCCTAACAAAAGAGTGACTCACTTCTTCATTCTCTTCTGATATTCTTTAGCGATTTCAGTCACTCTCTTCTCTCTCCGCTCCCAAAACTATTTTCCTGTAGTCACTGAGAAGAAAAGAGTAATCGAAAACGATAACACAGTCTAAACTGAGAGTCTGCAGCTTCTTGCAGCTGTCAACAGAGAGACTTCGGGATACAAATGTGTGGTCGGACCGTTGAATATATCCAAACAGTATATAGTCACGAATTCCAAAGTGACTTCAGCTCTCAGAAACCTAAAGGAAAAGAGAGTATATTAAGAAAATAAAGTTCTGTTGTGTTTTTGTATGGTTTGATGCTCATATTCAATTCCGTAGCATTCCCTGTCACTTCCATACGAACGTCACCACTTTATATATATATTTTTTTATATTTTTTATATTTTTACTCATTCTTTTCATAAATTCTCTAAAACAGGAGAACGCACATGACTCATATTTCAGTGGACGGATCTCCGATATTTTTTATATTAAATAATAAAAAAAGTTAACAGTTTTATCATCAAACATAAGTCTTCGGCGAAAATTTAGTTATAATGCGTTAGGGTCAAATGTTCTTCATGATAAGCGTTATCTCTTAGGAGAGAATATTACGGGATTTTTAAAAAATAAATATATTTAGCACATGAACTATTGTGACATGTTTGTGTTCGTAAATTGACATTTATTAATACGTTGAAAAATAATATCATAAAAGAGCATTTTGTGTGATAAACTTTCAATGCTCAAAGCCCATAATACAATAAAGTTTATTGTCTCCAATTTTTGTGCCGTTTCATGCCCTTATTCATGTATTTTTCATAAAACTCAACCCATTTTTGGGGTGTATTTTCCATTCGAAAGGTTTTCTCACACCAAAAAATTTCAATTCATTGTATGTGTTGTCACGTTTCGTGCGGCAAATATCATTGCTGAATTTTTATTATACAACAATACAAATTGGCGGCGTCATCTGCATTCACACAACTATTTGAATCCCCCATTTGATTGACATATTTTGTCTCTATTTATGTCCACCCTTTGATAATGCGTAAATTCGTATACACCCGATGATTGTGATTGTGTTATATAATTCAGTACACGTGTGTATGATTCGATGAGAATACACCGAAAATTAACTTATGTATTGAATGATACGGACTTTGGTGTGAATTAATGTAATTGAGACTGATGATGATGAACATGAACATGAACATGAACATTACAACGTAAGTTTATGATAATGACGATATACTAATTATACATTATTGAGTCATATTCTCACGTATTCTTTGGCATTAGTGTCGATACTCTGATTTTATTATACCTCTTAAATCTCATATCCTTGAATCTTAAATCACTCAGTGTAAGATTTATGTTCTCCATTTATGTCCTCCATTCATTCACTATTTACATAATGTCAAACATTTACTGCACGCAATTGCAATCGTTCAAAGAGTTCAGTTGTCTCGTATCACGTCCATTGATTGATATGTGTGTTAAACTATAATTCATCATTAATTATGGCATCGTATTTATCAGAGACTCTTTTGTTTCAGTGAGAAGCAATGAGAGGCAATTTTAGTGAAAGTAATAATTTGCGTTTTGTGATTTGAATCATATATTTTATTTATTCAGTGCTATCAGTGTGTTGATCAATAAAGGGATGGGAAAAGGTATGGAAAAATATGAAAAAATACTTAACTATGGATATATCTGAGAGACGGTAACTAAAAAATGATGAATTTCCCGGATATTTATCTGAATAATACTCCCGTCATAGACATACACATATACCCCGATATACATACACGTATACCCTGATATATAAAGTTTCTAATTTAACTTTGGTACTCACGCAAAGTGCACATTTCTTTCATTATTTTCTTAACAAAATTGACTTAACGTAAACTATTTTTGGAAAAGCGAACTTTAAATTTAATAGACTCACTTTTTGTGGAGAGAAAAAAGATTAAACTCATATACCTTTAGCAATTGATGCGAATATTTTATTATAACATTTGCCATATTTTTTCTTGTCTCTGTTCGCCTAAATAAGTCTTTAAAAGCCCTCTCATCTCTTTTTCTATCTGAAAGTTATTCCCTTATTCCAAACCGCATTATATTCCGAACCCATACCTAATCTCATCGATGTTTTTCCTTCGCTGATGTTCATTTTTCTCATCTCCGATCATATTCAATGCATGATGATGAATATTTCTTTAGGATAAAATGCGGTACTGATGCTGAAGTAATTCCTAACGTCATATCTAAACCAATGCTGATGCCCATGGATTCATCGCCCATCATACTTGAGCTTAGCCCAATTGCCAATGGATTTATGGAGCAATTTGTGCCTCCATTTATGCCTCCGCCTTTTTCATGATCGCCGATGCTCGTCGATGACGAATTGCAAATGATCGACAATACTTTTTCTTATTGCGGTGTTTAAGGAAATCACCTATTTTTGGGTTATACCGTAATGCTGTTATACCGTATATACCGTACATTGTTTAATTCTCTCGATTTAATCATAATAAAAGAAAAAAATGTTTAATTCTTTATAACGTCATCAGTTGTGGCACAATCTTCAAGTGCCTGTTCGATGTAAGACTATGTTAGTGCGGGCTTCGGTATTATTTTATCTTTAGCTGCAAACTATTGTCAGTATTATTACAGGTCCATTATATTCTTTGTCGATACTTAAGTTTTCTTTAACATTATTATTTTTTTGTGGTGCAATTCCGCTGCTTTTTATGTTTTTGTTTGTGTTATCCCACACTGTACTTGACACATGTGCTTTCAGAGCATTGGGATTGCATTGGGCAATAAACTCTCATTTTGTTGTCTTCACTTGACATTTGGTGGTGTTCATTGGAGGCGAAGATATATGACCGGAGCTGTTTGGATGACAGCGGTGGTGGAAAAGTTTTCCGCTCCCATCTTAAATATTAAAGGTTTTATGGGCGCACGAATGGTCAATTCAATTGGTATTACTATTGGTAATGTTTCCTTCACTCTCACTCATAATAATGCCATACTTAAAGAAGTTGCTTTTCAACCCGATGCTTGAGGATTAAATGAGATTCTCAGGGATGAGAGTGATTCTTACCGTTAGTGAAAAATAGATAATGGGTTAATGATGACCATCAAATGTTGAATGTGGCAAAAGTTAATTCGAAATAAAAAATGTTCATTATTCTTTTGGATATCGCCCAAAAAGAGAGAGAATTTCATATAAACACAATGTATTTGATCCTACGATAGCTTAAATTTGATTGTGCGGACAGTAACAATCAAATAGTATCGAAATCAGAGAGGCAATTCGATGAAATTTATACTCTTATACTATGGTACTCTTAGTCTTTGGTACAATTTGATGCTTTCATTGAGTGTTTCTTCTGTTTTTTATTTCCATCACAATCGACAGTATCACACTCCTTATATCACTTATTGATCCCAACTTTTTTCCAATTTTTTGGCAGTCAAAAAAGTTTTGCCCTTTTACAACATCAGTTTTAGTGATTCGATCGATAAAAAAGAAGCAATCGAATTAAATGGTGATGGCGATGGTGTGATATGCTTTTTCCGTGCATCGCCATTCTTTTTTCTCTGTAAAAATCCTTTTCAATTTATATTAATGATAAAAATAATGATCTTTCATTTAAAAAAGTAATAAAACGGTACCGAAATTAATTGAATTATTAAGTAATTTTAATTATCGCATTTTTTCTGTGATCCCAAACAGTGGCTTATTATTTATATTTAAATATGACTACACTCGTACCCAATTAGTTTACACTTCGCCAAACTTTTGCCCCCATCAGATTGTTTCCACCGTGTGCCTCGTGTTGGGCTTTGAGATGAGTCTCTTTAATTACACAGAGAAAATGTTTTTGCCGCATTTGCATTTAATGATGGCACATGAGGAAACAGAAGAATACCCTCGAGTTATGAAAGGAATGAAAGAGAATGTTTTTGGAAATACTTTTTTCGTCGATTCATTTGTCTGAATCCTCTCCTCGCGATTTCCAAATTCCGTTTCGTTTGAAGTACTTTATTATTTTGTGATGTTTGATAATGTTTTCACGATGCAATGTAAGACTTCAGTGCAGAGGTTTTAAGGTGAATGAGCAGAGGCTTTAAGGTGAATGAGCAGAGGCGGATTATTATTATTACCATTTCTATTACTATATTATTATCTATCAGAGGCATTTCATTTCTATTTCATTTGATTCCCTATTTGTGTGCTTCGGTAACCCTCAAGTAACGTAACAATTTGTCCAATTCCTTTTCTCGTATAACTTTAGCAGTTATTCCTGTGGCAATTGAGGGGAAAATAATTGTTGTCTCTTGTACTTTTATATCAGCGATAGTTCAGTACAAACGCAGGTGAGAGTTGACCATTGGCGTTGACCATTGGCGAACATACTCTGTCACCAGCAGATGATGAACATCAGTGAATTGAATGGGAAAAAGTAATGAGGAAAATTGCGGTTTCAATCCAATCAGTCCCTGATGATGATGATGTAACCTTAGAGCTCATGTTAATAATCAAGAAAATGAAAGGAAAAAGTACTTATAAAAGTTGCCTCTGCCTTTAGACCTCCGACTGCCATCATCTCGTTAGTGGAAATGAAGAGAGTCTCGAGAACCGATATCCTCTCTTTCATTACGCTAGAGTTGAGACTCACTAAAGTATTCGACAATGAGTCGATTCGTTACTATTTCCATCCCTATTTTTGTGCTTATAATGAACTCACATTTTACATAAGAGTGGTTTATGTGAGATACCACTGTATTGTATTTAAACCAAATTCCCAACAAACTGCTGATGTCATTAAATTCTATGAATTGTTAATTATGTTTTCGTGTAGTGTTGGGTAATAGTGTAGGGTAATAGTGTAATATGCATTTTGACATTTATTTCTTTTATTTTTAAAGTGACTGAATTATCGATTCTTTTTTCGGTCGGAATTTTAAAGCATCGTTTGGGAAACGCGTCACATTTGATTTATATCATTTGTGTAATTTTTATATACACAGTGAATACACATGAATTCACTTTCTACATTTTTCTCTATATTCTCATATAAAAACTTACTTTTGGTACAAAATTTTAAAGTCACTCAAAAAGACAATCATAATTAAAGACGACAGTTCCTTGTGTATGAATCTCTAAAAAGATAAATAATGCAATATAAAGATATAGTGTTTTTGTTTATCTTAAAGGTTTTTCTATGTTAAATATAGTCATGTTACGTGACTTTTTACCTGTTTATTTGGAAATGTTTTACGTGCCGATTTCTCCGATCCTTATTTATAACTTCTCTAATGCTTTCGTTGCAAAATTGGATGTCCCCGTAAGGCTCTGGTGTTTGACAGTGAAGTTGAATAACTATCCCCTTAAATATACCTTAACGCTAATAGGATAACTCTGAATAGAATAGGATATTCCATTTTATATAACATTACAATGGGAATTGATGAAGAGAGAGATGAGAGTCTTATAGAGAAGTTTTATGCTCCAATGATTTAAATGAGAGTAAAGCTTTAGGGAGGAATAAATAAATTAAAGAAAAGTTTTTCATGTTTATTAATGTGAGGGTTTTCCACATTAACAAAAGTTTTAGACTTTTTTAAAAATATAATTTAATATTCTATTTTTAGTGAAAAAATAAATTTAAAATTTAAATTAATTTAAAATGCAAACATAAGTTAATTTTGTTATTCATTAATCTTTAATTAATTTGATTGTAAAAACGAAAGCATTTCCAAGAACCACTATCATCACTATGAACTTTCATGTATTGATTAATGCGTCATCTGACATATATAGACAATAGTATTGTAGTATAGTATTGTTATAATATGAAATTTGACAGAATTCGAGTATGTATTACTTAACAGATACAATGAAAAGAAAACGATACAATAGAATGATACAATACAATGATAATGGTGGAAATAGAATTGCGTTCGTATCAAAAACTTCGCTCTCACGTAATGAATTCATGTAATATTTACATGTACTGTCGACTCCAATCAAATCCTGTGGGAAATGATCATTGATTCACGTACTTATTCCTAATCAATAATGGTCATATAGAAATATATTACATGCAATATAATTACAAATTAATAATTAAGTACATTTAAAATTAATGAAATAACCCTTTTATCCCGAACTTCTTGTAAACACCAACTAAAGGATTTAACTGTATTCACTTTTTTCATCGCATAACCTTTGGTATGCGTGCAATTGTATTATATGATAAAACTAAATGAACAGCGCATTGAGTCTGGAAAATAAACGCACACATAACACATTTTTCTGATTTTCACTGTACAAATCTATGCCATTACTATAATGCTAAGAGTAAAATATAAAGTAAAAGTAAAATAAAGTAAAAGTTTGTGTCTTTCTCATGGTAAATCGCTTGTAATTAGATTAAAGTGAATGAAATTTCAAGTATTAAATTTAATTGAAAAATGTTTGAACATTTTTTATTATTATATTAAACTTATAGATTATATTTACATTGACAGTGAATTTTCTAATATACGATTAATATATATACCATTATTAATATAGATTATTTTGTACTCTTTTCATTGATTAGACCCCAATAATTGAGAATCATCAAATTGCTTCATCCTAAAACCAATTCAACCGTAACACCATTCAACAATTTCGATCCTTTTAAATAACCGTAACTGAAACCAGAAAAAGGGCCAAAAACACTCCGAAGAAATTGATTTGAAACGCACTCTGTTCCTTCACAATTGCTCTTTCCCATTATATTAAGATTCAATCCGCTTATTGTGCAAATAGTACAACAATGGCAACCGTAGCTGTGACTGATCAGGCAAAACCTTTGGATGGTCCTTCAGTAACTCTCACCATCAGATTAATTATGCAGGGAAAGGTAAGGATTTAATACTTTTCTTTTTTACTATTATTTGTTATGCGCTCCGATAATTCTTTTTAATTCTAATACAATACAATGCAATACTCTCGTACTTTAAAATCCCGATAAGAGAAAAGTTAAACTAAAAATAATGAAATTACTTATAATGTACACAACAATTGCGATATTTGTATTGATGGGATGACAGAAGTATGTCAGTGTATGTGTGTGGGGGGATCATTATTTGAGATAATTTTGGTTTTTGGGCAGAGACATAAACAGGGGAATGAATAAATGCAGGCATAGGAAAGACGCGTATTTTTACATGACTGACTGCGCACTTAAGAAAAAAGAAATAACGATAATTGGTAAAAGGCTATTGTGTTCGGTATTATGTCATAGCATATCTCATGTCTGTTTCCATTTCTATTCTTTTATTACAGTCAATAATAACTCATGTAATCGGTACTCTTCCCTCTCCATTTGTATTAACTACTCACATAGCTTAGATTAGCATGCAATGCTACTATAGCTCTCTCACTCTCTTCCTTTTCCTCCCCTCCATTCATTGTTAAAATGCCACACAAGAAAATGAGTCCATTAAATCAGGCAAATGGCGTAATCATTGG
The DNA here is from genome assembly GCA_000988845.1 of Hypochthonius rufulus. Taxonomy (NCBI): domain Eukaryota; kingdom Metazoa; phylum Arthropoda; class Arachnida; order Sarcoptiformes; family Hypochthoniidae; genus Hypochthonius; species Hypochthonius rufulus. The sequence goes on from LBFL01012290.1 coordinate 34,605, forward strand.
CATTGCAATAGGTTTATTTTGGCCCTCATCTAAACGTACATGAGATAAAGTTTTATGTAAAAAATGTGCTCTGTAAATAGGCCCTAAATTTGCTAAACCAAT
>LBFL01012294.1:0-29407 GCA_000988845.1 Hypochthonius rufulus
AGCCCGGGGCATTTATTCCCAAAATTAGCATTACGTATATAAATACGATATAAAAATATTTCATCATTATTTAGATTCATTAATTAATGAATGAATTTATTAAATTCACTCGCAAATGAATCACCCGAAAGTTGATCACTTCAGTCACAAATCACTCTCTTGAATCTTCCGAATGAAATTATCGATAAAATATTTCGTTTTATGCCGTTTCAAGTGATTGCAAAACAAAGAATTTTGAGTATTGAATGCGAAATTTAATGTCCTGATACAGTAATTATTCGATTTTCTTAACTGATTTGTTCGGTCCCTTCAGCTTCAGAAAATCGAATAGTCACTGTACATGCACAAATATTAATAAAATAGTAATGATGATTAATGTGATTTGATATGCAATTATTACGCATATTTAAATAAACATTACATTAATTATAATTAACTTTTAATTTAATATTTGCATCGATACTAAATTAAAAATATACTTCAATATGCTAAATATAATCATAATTGCAAATGTCTGTCGGTGCTTGAATCAGATCGGTTCATTCATACTGAATCAGGAATTTAAATAATTGAGCAGTAAAACTCATCAGCGATTCCAAACAATTAAAGCGCAAACGCCCCGACCAAAATCGGCGCGATGCGGACATATGCTCGCACGTGAAGGGAATATCATAGAGACTCTGCACATGATTTTCACATCCTTTTCACATTCCTGAAATTGGCATTCGGGGAGCACATCCAACAAAATCACTGCAGATTTTTGCGGGCGGAATATTAGATACGGTCAGAGATATACTAATATATATCAACGAAACGTCATAATTAAAACTCGACTATAGTGTCATCACTGAACTCTCTGACATCTCAATGATGGCCGTGGAATATTTTAGACAACATATTGAACCGACACTACCGGAGATCAATTGTTTTGACATTGATATGTTTGGGCATTCTCCAGAACCATCAAAAATACCATCTGAGTTATCACCTAATAAAGGATCATCCATTAATGGTCACAATAGTAAAAGTAGCGATTCATTGAGTAACAATTTCTTTGTTAATGATGCCGCAACATTCAATCGAAAATTTAATCACATTAAAGTTTTCATGAAAAACAGTAATATTCAGTTTTCGACTCTTAAGCGCCAATTAAAATCGACGAAAAAGAAAGTGCTACAACAGCAGTTAATGATTAAAAACCTAAGGGCATCTTTAGCTGCTACGATAAGAAATTTGAAAAAATCACAAAACAATTGAGTGCCGTTTCGGGAGACCGCAGCATATGGTAAAAAACGAACTTTATTTTTGGCATTCGAATTCACTACAAAATGCTCAACTTTCAAATGAAAAATCATAAATATCATTAATAATGATTCACTATGAATGTTTTCATTATTCAATAATCATAAAAATCAATATCTTAGTTTTCCTAAAGCATATCAATTAAGCCAATGGGTGTGTGTTTGGCGATGATATTTTTTTTAAATAGTTTTTTAGGTAAATATTGTCATGTTTATTTTGTGCTGAAATTTTAATGAATATTCAAATCCTCAAAAATATAATGCGAATGTTTATGTTCATGAATTATTAAAGTATCTTTAAATACTTTAATCGATTAAATTGTATAAAAGTTTAATTTCCTTTTCATAAATACCATCAGTATATGGTGTTTCTAATACTATTGGAATATTCTTAAAACGCGGTTCATTCATAATACGCTTAAACCCATCGATTCCGATAAACCCTTTGCCAATGTTCTCGTGTCTGTCAGTATGTGAATTCACTTTCCCTATAAAATGTATTATTTTTATTATTTAATTTAAGATGACATTTAATTAAATAAAACCTTTAGAATCATTGAGGTGAATCGCTTTAAGATATTTGAATCCAATAATAGTCTCAAAGTCATTCATCATTTGATCATAACCGATACTTTTTGAGAGATCATAACCTGAATAAAACCAATTTAATGAAACATCAGATTAATTAAATAATGATTAATATACCGGCAGCAAATGCATGACACGTATCGAGACATATACCGACACGTGATTTATCTTTAACACGATCAATGATAGCTTTGAGTTGATTGAAGTCCCCACCGATGGTATTTCCCTGTTTACTCATGTTTTCGAGTACTGTCATTTGTATTTAATTATAAAAATCAATAAACACACATGTATTATTCATCACCTGCCACTACATTATTAGTCAAAGAATGCGCATAATCAATACTTTGAGCAATTCGATTGACACAATCGTCAACACTTATTTTGCCGCACGATGATCCCGGATGAAAGTTGTATATATCAATCCCGAGCATTTCACACCGTTTGAGTCCATCCAAAAGTAAATTTCGCGATTTCTCTAAAGTCTCGTCATTCGGTGCTCCGCAATTCAATAGGTAAGAACCGTGAGGTACAATCAAATGCGAGGGAAAACCATATTTAACAGTCGCATCACGAAATTCTTGAGCATCACTTTCAGAGAGTACTTTCGTTTTCCATTGTCGCTGATTACATAAGAACATTGCAAATGCTTTCGCTCCAATTGAATCCGCTTCAATTACCGACGATTTTATCCCTCCTTTTATAGTATAAGCGTAATGTTTGAGTATTCAAATAATTCATTTCATTAATAACTTTTAAAAATATAATATAAAAAATTAATATTTTTAAATATTTTTTATTTGAATTGCGGCGTAAATAATGCAATTAAATTTGGTAATTATTAATTGAAATATCGAATATTTCATATGTAAATGTATATGTAAATGTCAATTATAATTACCGGCAATTGACACGTGAGCACCGATAAACATTTCATTATGATTTGAGCTGACATTTGAACGTTTCACTTTCGTCTTTCGATCATCAATTAAATCATTATCATCATCATCATCATCTCTCTCATTACGAGTTTTTCGCTTTAATTTAGTTTTTGACGACATTTATATAATAATCATATACATATATATGTACTAAAAGTATATAATTAAAGTATTTTAATATTTTACTTAAATTCAAATATTCAAATGTTTACAAAACACAGACATGATAATCATGTGACACGATATAGTTTTAGCGGCGGTTATTTTAAATTATTTTAAATTATTTTATTCAGAAACTTTTGAATTAAATTTTTGGAAAATTTTAAATTCAATAATTGAAAGATTTTTAAAAATAAACGAAAGATTTTAATGGCGTATGTTTAACTTAACGATTGATAATCGCTTTCTATTGTATGGGTTCATATTTCCGCAATACAAGTAATACATTTTGTGTTAATAAATGTGGCGTATCATATATAAAGATAAGATATACATTTATATGAGTTTAGCTCATCATAAAGCTTTTAATGAAATATTTATGTCAAATGACCGTATCCAAAAATTTCATTTAAATGATTCGTCGTTTTATCTTAAATCGAATAAAATAAAACATAAGATTTAAATGAATATAAATATTTATTAATTTCCATAAATTATTTCATAACTTAAGTATTAATTAACATATGATTCGAGATTTTAAATTTGTATTTCTAAAACGCACTTTAAATTGAAATTATACTATAAAATGTGTCAATTGTTAAAGTCGAGACATTTCGTGATTACGCAATTCACGCTCAAAATTCTTATGAAAATATTTCTTAAATTTAAGTGATTTCAGTTTAAATTAAAATAATTTAAAAATAATTTAATCGATAAATTAATATTTATTATATTTTAATATTTATTATTTGCAAATTAACACTGATAATGGCAGAGACATCATTAATTGCATATGAAAATGGAAATTCAAAACGAAATGATTCTTCTGAAACATCAATTCAAAGAAAACGTTTTAAGAGTCCATTGAAATGTGAAAGTGAAACTGAATGGGGAATGATCGATCATCGCCATTATGTCGATCCGAAGATATTGAATGTCATCAGAAACAATCAAAAGTGTGACATTAAATTTCACGTTTTCGATGATTCGTCACAACGAATGATCATCGAATCGCACAGATGTGTAATCGAACGGTTCGCACAGAACCGTACGATGATTGCGATTCTATTAAAAAATGATCGCATCGCTAATGAGACACACAATTTACCGGAATCATCGGATTATGAAATCATAGGGACGAATTATGAGGCGTTTCACGTGCTCATTAAATACATTTACTATGGTACCGTCGAACTCCACAAAATCGAACAGAGATGTTCCATTGATTTGGCATTAACGGCATACAAATTGGGGTATAATCGATTGTTGAACACAATGGCCCAACGATTTCGTCATAACATCACTTTAACATTGGAGAATGTCGATGATGTATATTTTATCGCGAAAATTGCATCCGATGAGATACTTATGAATAAATGTATCGTTTTTATGGATAATTGTGTTTTCAATCACAATGTATTGACATTAACAGAAGAGAGTAAAAATAGTGTTACGATTAATTTGGATAAATCACGACACATTAATTATGTCAAATTTATGCTCTCCGATGGTGAAGGAAGTGACGGTCCGCATAACGATATATGCTTTATTATGGAAGTGTCCGAAAATGCCAATGATTGGATCCAAATCATTGATAATGAAAACATTTGGAACCGATCATTGCAATGGTTTTATTTCGCCGAACGAAGGATTATGAAAATTCGTATTAAATGTACAGCGATGAGAGAAATGTCTGAACCAAAATATCATTCACCACAATTGGTATATGAATCCAAAAGCATTTACGAAAGAATTCTTAAATATTTTGATTCCATTGAAATTCAACGATCGTCAAAAGAGTTGACGTTTGATAATAGAGGAATATTAATACCGAAACACGACGCCATTCAATACCCTCAAAATGAGTTTAAACATTATTTCCCGAATAATAATGTGACATATGCCATGTCAATTGCTTCAAAACACCATAAAGTAAATAATTGGTATTATCATAATATAAATGACGGTTTTTCACTCGAATTTTATTTGCCTCAAACGTGTGTATTAAAAGAAATCCGATTCCATTTGTTTGACGATGGTCGTGACTGTGATTTTAAAGTGCGCATTAAACAAAATGATGGAAAATGGAAATACAAAGGAACGTATTACAAAAGGTCAAAATGGCAAACCATTGACTTTGGTCAGTATGAAACGGTCCGATGGATTTCGATTACGGGTCTCAGGAACAGAGGAACTCATGACACAGAATTTGCCATCACTCATTTCGAGTGTCCTCCACAAGTTACTTATGATTATGATCAATGCAAAGATTAAGACAGTACTATAATTCCCATTGATTTTGCGTTGAATTATCTTTCAGTTAATCTTTTAACACTCAATTTAAATTCATTTAATTTTTCGTTATTTAAAATTAAGCATTTCATTTATCATTTAACTTTAAAATGCAATTCTCAAATGTTTGAACATTTTGTTTCTAAATGTTACGCTTTAATAATATTTATTTATTTATTTATTATTTAATAATTTAGAAAAGTTTATGATTTAATTTAATGCCAAAGATTTATATATTTTATTTTAAAATTTCATTGCGATACTAAATTTAATCATTAGCATTAAAGTTTTTGTATTAATAAATTTGATGATTGAAATATAAATAATAATAATAATTTTTTATTAGTTTTTTAAAAAATTATTGACAAATTAAGCGTAACTAAACTTACAATAACTCCATGTAATGGCAAAACATGACCAGAGATGCATGCATTTTATTAATACTTTAATTAATTTGTTTGAATTGGAGAAAAGCATTGCAATTTTACAATTATAATTATACAATTTATTTTTGTTATTGAAAAATAATCATTTCTATGAAATTTATAAAATTTAACCGTCAGAAGAGTGATTAAAAAATAGAAAATATCACATATTTGGTCCTTCATTAATGATTGAGATAACACAAATGCTCATTAACGTATTACCATTGTTATTACCATTGTTCAAGACCAATTGCACTTGATTTGTAGTGAATAATAGAATTTATATGTTTATTTCAAACGCAACGATATATTAACACTCTGATTTATCCTCTTCAACTAAATTTTGAGTGTCTTTACCTGTATCTACAGACGTAGGACTGAGCGAAATTTGTCGAATTTGCACCTGAGGTGATGATCTGTGAACGATACTCGATGGTGGTAAAACAGCAGATCCGCTCGTATTATCATAATTACTGTCTAAAGGCACTTTTTTATCATATACTTCATCAGGAACTTCATAAAGTCCGGTGTTTTGAGAAATCGTTTCATTGTCAATTCTCTTTCTCCCGTTATCATTACCCGTCTCCAAATTCCCGAGTGCATCGTACATGGGATTAGTGAAGTCTGTCGGTTTCAGATCTCCCAAATGAAATTCCGCATCAATTGGTTCCTGAAATTAATCATATTAAATAAAATTTCTTAAGAATGCGCTTCCGTCATCCTTACCCCTGAGGAATTGTCATGCGGTCCGTTTCTCATGAACGTGGGTCCGGAAAACTCGACATTTGTACCGCTTCGGAATGAGACACTCTGATTGGCACCAAAACCCGATTTACTAAAAAGTAATCATAGTCATTAGCAATGAATACGGTTATGAACGCGTATCTTACAAATTTCGTTTCTTAAAGAAAAGGAAAAGTCCTGATGCAATGATAAGTGTAAAGAGGACGATCGCAATCGGCAAAATAATGGATGCGAGAATCGATGGAATCGTTCGTCCACTGATGCGACTTCGGGGAATGTATTCTTCGCAATGATTCCCTTCAAAGTTTTCCACACATTTGCACACTATATTATTCGATTCAGATTCACTTTCCATGCATGAGCCTCCATTTTTACAGGGACATCGGTACGGTTGTGCTTTTGGCTGTTCAAAGGGTGTACTGCAAATTCCATTGGAAGTTAAATGGGAAGAGGTTCCACCATCAGGACACGCACATCTATACCCTCCCGGAATTAGCAGACATAAATGCGAGCATTGAGCTGCACTTTGACAATTGTTGGACACTAAAAAGTCATTTTATAGTTATATTTATATTTTTAAACTGTTAAATTCGCTAAACATACGTGACGTGTTATATTTCTTCTCCTGATAAATCTTCACATCAGTAGCGTGTTCCAATGATCGCTTTACCCTAACTTTAACCCCACGACCAAACTTGTCCTGTCTGAAGATTTCTCCGGTATCACGTGTCACCCAATATAATTGGTCCTCAAATAAGTCTAAACTGTTGGGATGGTATAACTCGCCTGTTATGATGATGACTCTATTAGATCCGTCGTGATTCGCCGATTCTATCGTATTTAATTTCGAGTCACACCAATACAATCGATGATTCGCTTCATAATCAATGACGAGACCGGAAGGATAACCGAGTTTTTCATTAGCGATCAGCTTTCGTCGGGACCCGTCCAACCATGAGCTTTCGATTTTGGGGGTCAGACCCGCATCAGTCCAAAACATACGACTTTAACATTTAATAAAAATATAAGATTTGAGAAAATTTTACATTTTTAAAAACATACCCTAATTCTGGATTTAATGCAATTGAAGTCGGACGTTCGAGACCCGTTGAAACTAATGCTTTGCGGTAGCGTCCGTCCAATAGACTCGTGAATATACGCCCCTTCGGCCGTGAACTCGACAAATCCATGTCCATCCAATATAAGTTTCTATTAATTAGTTATTAGTTAATCATTTGTTAAATTTAATACAAAAAATGAGAAGAGAAACGTACCGTCCAATCCAATCAACAGCGATATCGACCGGTTTCGTCAGACCTTTAAGTTCGAGATTTTGAGAATACCCCGTTCCATGTTCAGGGTCATTTGGGTTCGGCATTACCGATCTTTTAATTGTTTTCTCATAAGAGTCGGTCCAATAAAGTATGTCTAAAGAAATGATATAACAAAATATAGAAATATTTGCAAAACTTTAAAAATGTTTACCTTTTACAGGATCAAAATCAATTGATTGAACTCTGCTCTCTCCACTGATAAGTGATGATTGATGCTGTTGCATTAAGTCAATTGCCCTTACATCGGGTCCATTTGCAAATAATATAAAAGCGGGGATTTCGCTTTTCACGACACACCGTTCATCGACCATTTCAAAACCGGGTTTACATTTACATGAATATGTCGCTTCCGAATTCACACATATTTGGGAACAGTTATGACCAAATGTTGCACATTCATTGATGTCTTCGCATATCTTAGTGCTGTTTTCCGAAATGTGATACCCGCTGAAATAAATTAATCTCATCAATTAAAAAATCAATTAAATCAAAAATCAATTATGGATAATTACCGTGGACAGACGCAGATATATCCGCCATCACCTACTGATGTACAATTATGTTGACATCCGCCTTTAGTTTCTTTGGTACAGTTTCCTCTGTGACACCCTTTCTCATCGGATAAATCACCGCAATCATCGCTATGATCACAGACTTTGTCTGTGGGAATACACTGATCATTCGCACATTTAAATTGATTCGATAGACACGGTAATGGCCATTTTCGGCATAGCGTATGATTATTCTCATCACTTCCATCACCGCACTCATCCTGACCGTTGCATATTTGCCATAGCGGAATGCATCGTTTGTTTCGACATTGGAATTTACGAGTCAAATCACAATCAAAATTTTGGCACATCGATTCGAGTTCATCAGTTCCATCGCCACAATCATCATCACCATCACAAAGGAAATCGGTACGAAGACATACGGTATTATTGCATTGGAACAGCGATTCCTGACAGTACCTTCCATTGGGATAACGCGCGGGACAATTCATTTCATCGGACACATCTTTACAGTCTTTATTCCCGTCGCACATCAATTTCCTCGATATACAATGTCCACTCCTGCATTTGAATTGATCATCTTTACATCTATAGTCGAGACATTCCTTTTCATCGCTTCCATCATCGCAATCATCATCGTGGTCACAACGCCATCGCGAAGGGATGCATTTCTTATTACCGCATTGAAATTCACTTTCCGAACAGTCACGGTACAAATCGGTACACATTGTGTTTTCCTCATCTGATCCGTCACCGCAATCATCTTCGAAATCTATAAGATTTACAACAATTAATACTTAAATATAAATAATTTTGTATTAATATAATACCGCATCTCCACCGTAAGGGAATGCATCGACCATTTTTGCATTTGAAATCTCCAACATCATGACACTTCGGACAGAATTCGAGATTTGTTTCGTCAGAGTTGTCTCTACAATCGTCTTTTCCATCGCAGAAGAGCCAACTCGGGATGCACCGATAATTGTTCCGCGTCGGGCATTTTTGCCATCCCGTGCTGCAGTTCCGGTTCCGGCATCGATGTGCAGGTTCATCAGAATTGTCACCACAATCGTCATCGAAATCGCAAAACCACAATTTTGGTATACATTTGCCGTTCTCACATCTGAATTGAGTATCCCTATCACATTCTCTAAAATGACATACCGAAGGATCCTCATCTGAACCGTCAGAGCAATCATTATCCCCTATTAATTGAAACAAAATTATTACGCCATTCATGTATTAATCATAAACTGACCGTCGCACTGCCATGAGTCGGGAACGCATCGACCGGTCGATTTGCATTTAAAGCTGTGCTCACCGCACGGAGTATCACAAAACCCTTCATCAGACTTATCAGAACAGTCGGGAATACCGTCACATATTCTTATTCTCGAAATACACGTGTGGTTATTCCTGCATTGGAACATCCCGGGTTTGCACATGAAAGGAGCACAATTGGTTTCGTCAGATCCGTCTCTACAATCCTTATCACCATCGCATGTCCAAAACACAGGGATACATCGATCATCGGGTGTTCCGCAGCGATGCTGACCATTGGTACAATTTGCGACACATGTTTTATTATCAGCTTTAAGTATAAAATTATTGGGACACGCGCATGTGAATGTTTGAGCACCCGGGGCTATCAAACAAAGGTGCGAACATCCACCATTGTTGTCTCCACACGGATTGTCATATGGTAATTGTCTCAAAGGATGATAGACATGTATGTCATAAGGACGATGTGATGTGTTTCTAAGGACCTGAAGATTTTCTCCTGTGAATTTGTGAGCTCTCAACAGTCCTTTAGTGTTCCAATCGGTCCACACTAACCAATCATCGATCACTGAGAGAGCGAACACATGCGGAACGGTACTCCCGCTTAACACGGAATGTCTATTTTTGCCATCGAAATCAGCATATTCGATGTAATCTAAATGAGCGTCCGCCCAAAATACTTTATTACTGAAGTAATCAATGGTGAGTGCGTTCGGCCACACGAGTTTATCCTGATATGTCACGATACGGGTCAAATTAGTACCGTCCATTCCAAGTTTTCCTATACATGAGTGATGACCCCAATCAGTAAAGAAGAGATATCCAATTCCGGGATGAACTGCAATTGCGCGGGGATCTGAAATGCCTCTCCCTAATATGGTCTTTCTATGGCTTCCATTCAATTCAGCCACATCCAAGTGTTTACTCGTACGGTCCATCCAATAGATCTTCCGTCCAACCCAATCGATGGCGATACCCTCAAGACCATGAGCCTCATGACGGACGACATTTTCTTCGTTAGAACCATTAATATATATTCTATTAATTGTCTTATTCCCAACATCGGCATAGTAAAGGCGTTCCTCTCGATAATCAAAATCAAGTGCCACAACATTCTTCAAATCCATTTTAATGAGATTATACAATGACCCGTCGATGCTGACATTTCTCAAATAGTATCTGTTACTGAATATAATCCACGGTGTGATATCATCGCGTCGTTTACACACGTGTCCATTTAATTCTCTCTCATAATAAGTTTCATTACACTTGCAATAGTATGATCCGGGAGTGTTGAAACAGTACTGACTGCATTTACCTTTAAGAGCATTGCATTCATTAACGTCTTCACACGCTTTACCGTCTTTCATCAAACGATACCCCTCATTACATTCGCAGTAAAAACTCGTGAGTGTATTAACACATTTATGTTCGCATTGATTTATCTCACTTTTAGCACATTCATCGACATTGCAATGTGCGGGTTCATCTGAACCGTCTTCACAATCGACTTGTTTATTGCAAACCCTATCATAAACAATACACTGACCATTTTTGCACCGAAACTGTCCGCCGGCACATGTCGGGGTTTCTGTTTTGCATTGCGGTTGATTTTCATCACTTCCATCACCACAATCATCTTCACCGTCACACAAATATGTTTTGCGAATGCATTTTGCATTTCTACATGAAAACTCTTCGGGTGTACACGTTCTGAACGTACAGTTACGCTGTTCATCTGATCCGTCACCACAATCATTATCATGATCTAATTATATAATTATATAATTAACTCATTATCATTTAACTCTTAAATTAGTTCAAATAACTCACCGCAAACCCATTCTTTATTAATACATCTGTTATTATTGCATCTGAATTGATCAGTTTCACACGGTTCTGGCGGTGGACACGAGTGTAGTGTTGTATTCTCATCGGCGCCATCGACACAGTCGGGATCACCATCACACACCCACCTCTTGGGGATACACTGTGCACGTCCCCAGTTGCGGTTCGCAGAGCACGAAAACTCACGATCGGCATCACATTGACGCGTGTCACACTGATGACGCACGTCTTCATCTGAATTGTCCAGACAATCATTATCACCGTCGCAAATATATATTCGAGGGATACAATTTCCATTGTCGCACGTAAATAAATCTCCAAAACACGTTCGTTTTTCACTTTTGCAATACTCTTCGGGTTCATCTGCTTTATCACCACCGCAATCATCATCACCATCACAGTACCATGTCGCGGGGATGCATCGATGATTCGGGCATCTGAAACTATTGGGAGGACACGTCCTTTGCGAGCATATTAAAGAATTTTCATCGGAATTATCACCACAATCATTATCACCGTCTGAAAATTTAAAATATTTAATCATCAGTATAAATAAATTAGAAAAAATGTGTTTTTAAACTGACCGCAGAGCCAATACGGTTCAACGCAAATGTTAGTGTTCTCGCATTTGAGGTGATTTCCCGGACACGTACGGTTATTTGCACATATCGCATGACTTTCATCTGATGTTTTGTTATCTTTGCAATCATTGACACCATTACAGACCTGAGCTTTCGGAATACATTTATGGTTCGCACATGTAAATTCCCCATCGGCACACGGAGGGTATTCTAAATTATAATTGAATAAATTAAATATTTATGTAAAACTTTTGTGAAATAAGAAACTTACCACAATCTTCTTCATCAGTACTGTCGCCGCAATCATTTTCGTGATCTGATAAAATCATTTAGATTAGTTTCACGATAAAAATCAGAAAAATTTATTAATAATTACCGCATTTCCACGTTTTAAAAACGCACCGTCCATTTCCACATCTGAATTCATTTGAACTGCATGTATGTAAAGCTACAAATATAATTAGTGAATTAATTAGTAAATTTATGAATAAAATTGCAATTAAAAGATTTACGTACAGCAAAATACGGAATTTTCATCGGAATTATCGCCACAATCATCATCACCATCGCATGCCCATAGCCTCGGAATGCACTTTGAATTGGCACATGCATATTTTGTATCCTCACACGTGACGTTTTCGGGGACACACATTCTCTCCTCATTTGCCAATTTAAAACCGGTGTTACACCGACACTCGACAGTTCCATTTGGTGCCTGATGACACGAATGGGCACATCCGCCATTGTTAATTTCGCACGGGTTTTTGCTACAGATTTGTCTGTCCGGTGAATACACATGAATATCTCGCGGAGACTCTTCCAATCTCTTAACCATTTCTATCATTCCGGCACCGGTATGTTTCTCTGCACGATACACTCCCCGGAGTTGTAAATCTGTCCAATAAATGTAATTGCCAAATACAGTGACTGCGAATGGGTATATTGTTGCGGAAACCAAAACCTCTCTATTACTTCCATTGAGATCTGAACGTTCAATTTTTTCCCTTAAAGCATCGGTCCAATAAAGTTTCCGGTCCCCATAGTCAATTGCTAATCCGCTCGGTTGTGTCAGATTATCTTCGATAATCGCCTTCTTTTCATTCCCTGCCATTGTTGAACGATATATTTTCCCAGAATTGCCAAATCTTCCCCAATCCGTAAAGTACATTAATCCCTCACAGGGGTCTACAACAATGGCTCTCGGTCTTTCGACGCGCGTTATCATAACAATCTGAGTGCCGTCCATATTCATGGAGTAAATGCTTCGATTTGCCGAATCAGTCCAATAAATCTTTTTGCTCGTCCAATCATAAGCAATGCCTTCGGGATTTATGCCTTTCGATAGGACTACATTAATGTCATCTTTTTTGTCCATATTAACCCACGATATACTCCCGTCGGGTCTAATCTGAGTGAAGAACAGTCTTTTATTTCCATAATCAAAGTCGAGACCGACGACATTAGTTAAGTTGACCTTAGGTGGGAACGGTGCACTCGAACTGTTAGGATCTAAGTTAACGCTTCTAATTTCTCTTCTCGTGGTAAACACTAAATATTCTTTTAAGTCTTTGCAGAGACGTCCCTCCGGTCCGAGTACTCCGGTAGCACATGCACATCGATAGGCGCGATCATTGTATCCCTCGGGCATTGCGAAACATAACTGTTCACACATTCCATTCCCTAATCGTGAACAGCTATTTTCAGCCGGAGGCTGATTCTTTGCATCAAATATCACGATATCCCTTAGAGTGTCTAAATTTGACTTAAAAGGTTCCGGTACATTTGTATTATTTTCGGCGTATTTACTTCCTCTAAATATGGTCCTCAAATTCCTGTCGACCCAATAAATCTTCGAGTCAAGTATTGAGACGCCATAGGGTGTCGGTAAATCTTTCCAAATATATTGTCGTCTCCCCCCTAAATACGACACTTTTTGTATAGCATCTTCCCTCGCATCGACCCAATAGACATCATGCGTCGCGATATCTATAGTCAAATCACGAGGATTGCTGATTCCAGTGACAACAATTGGTGTTCTGTTAGTGCCATCGAGAAGTGCCTTTTCAATTTTCGGGAATTGTCCATAATCAATCCAATAGAGAAAGCGTTTAATTGGGTTAACAGCGATTTCTCTCGGCGCGTCAGTGGTGGTTTTAACCAGAACCATGCGGTTGGATCCGTCCAACCAACAGACCTCTAAATACGTTTCGTGAGGGAAGACATTTGTGAAATACATGTTTCCGGCGATCCAATCGATTGCGATTCCTCTAATCCCATTGCTTCCGATGCCATCAGCAATAATATGCTGTTTTTCAGTACCATCGGGTTTAATACGAAATATCCCATTCCTTTCTCCGGGATTATACTCAACCCAATAAATGTGGTTTTTCGCTACATTAACATCAATATGAAGAATATTATGACCTCCGCCGGCGATCGGTTGAATGGCCTCTGCATGATCCTCTAAACTAAATCCTTGCATTTTATTAAGAGATGAAACAACAGCAAATGACTTATATGATTGACAATTCGTTTCTCCATCAGTTCTAAAACCGGTACTGCATAAACACTTTCTTTGATTATTTTCCGCGGGAATACACAACTGTTGACATCCGCCATTTCCCACTCGACACGGATGATTCTCAACTCCCGGTCTTTTACTGTAGATTTTAATATTCGATAACATCGGAGTGTTCTCTTCAAGAGTCAATGGATTAGCGCCGTCCGGTAAATTGACGCGAACAATTTTTTCGTATACCGAATCGAGATAATACAATCTATTATTATATACTGATATTCCCTGAGGTTTTGCGATACCCGCAGATACTAATGTTCTGCGATCATTGCCATTATTGTCGACGCTTTCGATTACTCCGAAATAACTTTGACTGAAATACAATCGTTTATTTGGAATGTCAAAGGTCAATGCTTCAACGTGATGTAATGATTCCTTAATTAATACTGTTGAATTTGAACCGTCCATATTGGCCTTTCCGATCTTTTGAGGCACCCCAACACCACCCTCATCAATCCAATAGAGTTTTCCCTGTAAAGGATCGAGTACAATGGCTTTGGGCTTTGCGACTCCCTTTTCAGATCCATTGTTGCCTATTATTGTTCTCCTATAGTTTTTGTCACCATCGGCTTTTACCACTGCAATATTCGATGCTTTTTTATTTCCAATATAAATGTTGCGTCCGATCCAATCATAAGCTATGCAAAATGGTGTTCCGACCCAAGAATCGGGCAGGAATTTTGTTTGATTCCCTCCTTTGAGACTTACTTTATAGAGAGTGCCGTTTTCTTTGTCATCGTCACGCAGTTGTATCCAATAAATGAACCCCTCTTGTTTATCATAGTCAAAGTCATAGCCATTCTCAACACCAATTACGGGAGTGAAAAATCCCACAGATTTTTCATTTGCAGTTAAACTTAAGTCAACAATTTGTGTTCCTTTTATTACCATTAAGTATGGTGTTTCAACGGGAATACACCGTCCGCCTGAAACAGTACGGTCCTGACCATAGCCGGGAGGACATTTACAGGTAAATCCTTCAGGTTTCGGTGAAAGAAGACACAAATGAGTACATGGGGCTTTGGCACAAGGATTGGATGACGGCGGTTGCAACAATGGATGATTGACGTGAATGCCGAGAGGTTGGCTGACTAGATGGGATACTACTGTCTGGTTCCTACCCCGGTATTTGTGACAAGAAAGCACTCGGTTCAACTGACGGTCCGTCCAATAAAGAGTGTCTTCGAATACTGTTAATGAATGGGGATGTAAGAGGTAATGATTATGTGCCAACACCTGTTGCCTTCCGGAACCGTCATAATTGCAAAAATCGATATAATCCAATTTAGAATCGGCGAAATATATTCTTCGCGTGGGAATGTCGATGGTCAATCCGTTCGGCCAATAAATTTTTGTATTAACAATTACTTTTCGTATACTCCCGTCCATTCCCACCCTTTCAATGCGAGGGTTTTCACCCCAATCGGTCCAAAACAAGACTCTCGCGTCTTCTCTCGGATCTAAACATATCCCTCGCGGCTGACTGATGTTTTGTGAAATCAGTACGATATGATTCTTCCCGTTAATTGTCGATGCTTCGATAGTCTTGAGTCGTGAGTCGACCCAATAGAGGTTATTCGCGATCCAATCAATGGCGAGACCCTCCACCAGATCGAGACCGCTCCCCACGACAACTTCCGGTTCACTCGACCCTTTCTTCATTCGATATATTTTCTTCGCGTGCATATCTGACCAATAAATAGTTCCCGAAGACATTTCAGAAGCGGTCGCAACAACATTTTCAACACGTACGGGAACCCTCTCCAATGAAACATTAGTTAAATTCGCAACTAAAATTGATCGTCGGTTCGAAATGACGAGATAAGCAGAGGTGCGATTCAGAGCTTTGCAATGGGATTTGTTCTCGAGTTTATACCCATCTTCACATAGACATTTGAATGAGTTTTTCTCATTTAGGCACTTCTGACTGCAGCTGCCGGGGATCGCACATTCGTCAATGTCAACGCACGTTCGCGTATCGTTTAATTGTTCACCCTCAGGGCAAAGACAAAGTGAACCGAGCGGTGTCTTTGTACAATTATGAGTACACTGATTATTGACACAACTTTCCAAATCACATTCCGGCCCTTCATCCGCGCCGTTTGGACAGTCGAGTTGACCATCACATATCTTTTTGATGGGAATGCATCGGTCAGTTATGTTTGGACATTGCCAGTGACCACTCGGACATATGAATTGTGATCGTCCACACGCATGCCTCTGATCCTCATCAGAACCATCACCACAATCATCAGTGTGATCACAAATCCATGATTTAAATATACATTTGGAATTATTGCATTTGAAATGATTTGATGGGCATTCGATTTCACCGCATGTTTTTGGCTCATCACTTGCGTCTTCACAATCGGCATTTCCATCACTTTGCAAATAAATAAATAATTAAAGTTAATTAATAATAATGGAAAATGCAACACTCACCAAAACCACGATCGGGGAATACATATTCTTGAGGTTTGACATTGAAATTGTTTTTCAGTGTCGCATTGATTTGGTGCCAGTGATGGACATCCCCTTTCATCAGACCCGTCCTGACAGTCACTGACACCGTCACAGTGATAACTCTCGTGAATGCATTGCTTTTGATTAGCGCATTGGAATTGTGTGGATGAACAAACAATGGGAGGACAGTTTTGTTCATCGGCCTGATCAAAGCAATCGTTATCACCGTCTATAATAAATAATTATGTCACAATTTGTAATTACAATTAAGTTAACACTATAAATCGGGTAAATATTTTTGTTATGTCAAAGTTAATGTGCATGTAAAAAGTAATTTACTCAATTTTTCATAACTTTTTTCAGGGAAAATATCTTAAATATAGATAATTATCTCTAGAAAATCGATATTACGTGAGAGACTTATCTACTATGTCAATATTCTTAAGGTTATTGACAATCATGTTTTTGATTACGTTTTTATGTCATTAACACATAAACATTTAAAACTGAAAATGATAAAATTACACCACAATTTACAGCTAAAATTACATTTTTGAAGGTTTGTTTTTAATGGTTCATAATAAATTAGATTTTTCCGATATAAAAGATAATGTTATTTTCAATGACATCATCTTATGCTGATTAGTATTTGATAATTAATATAAACGCATGCCCCACGATAAGATCTCAGGTATTTTTTTCATTGATTTTCATGGAAATTCTTAAATTACATGCAAAAAATATAAGAATATACATTGATAAATGTCACAATTCTATGTAATCATATCTATGAAATAATCGGAAAACTCTTTCATGAATTTCATTCATACGAAACATCATTATAAAATAATTTAAATGTGATTCACTATTAACGCCCTCGAATAACACTTATAATAACAGTTAATAGAGGAAAGAATTTTTCGGGTTTTTGAGGGTCTTAATGGGAAGGGTTTTAATAGCAAAGATTATGATAATTATGGTGATAATGATAGTGATATAATTATAGCACAGAATATGCTAATTTTTAGAGTAGAATAATATAGATAAAAATAAGGATAATGCGAGTATATATACTTTATAAAGTATTCGACTTAAAGTAATTGGGTAATCGGGATCATGAACGTAATAAAGAACCAAAAATCCTAATTTATTTTTTGCCGAATGACCTCATTTTGTAGTATTATAATTATATATACATATATATATGCATATAAATACATATATATATATACATATATATATGTATTTGGTGATTTCATATTAACTCACCGCAAACCCAACTCTGGGGGATGCAATGACCACTTCCAGGACATGTGAACTGATAATAGGCACATGTCTTTTCGTGACACGAATCCCCCTCATCACTTCCGTCACCGCAATCATTTTCACTGTCGCATTTCCACGATAAAGGAATACACCGTCCATTTTCGCACGAAAACTCATTAGCCTCACACGTAACATTGACACATCCAGTTTCGTCGGAGTAATCACCGCAATCGTTGTCAGAGTCGCACTTAAACCCGATCGGGACACACCGACCACTCGAGCATTGGAATTCGCGTGAACTGCATGTTGGTTGTGTGCAGTTTTGTTTCTCATCTGAATTGTCCAGACAATCATCGTCACCATCGCATACCCATGTCTTTGGAATGCATCTTTGATTGTCGCACGTAAAGTCCCAAGAGTTTGGACACGCCTGTACGGGTGGTTCTTTATCAGGATCGGCAATGCATTGTTTCTTATCATCGGTCAATTTCTCTCCGTACGGACATCCGCATTGTGCTATTAAACCGGGTCCTTTTGTGTCATTCGATGGAATGGGGAAACAAAACTTTTGACAATTTCCGTTATCATATAAACACGGGTGTCTATTGTCGACTTTTTGGGCCGTTTTACTGAACACTCTAATCCCATACAATCGACTTCCCTCTTCGACAGTATTGATTATCTTTTCGTTGGAACCGTTTTCCTTATTCATTCTGAGTATAGCGTCCAATCGCCAATCGGTCACGTAAAGCCAATCCTCGTAAATCACCAGCGAAAATGGATGTTTAATGCGTGGTGAATTGATTGTTTTGACATCGGTTCCATCTAAGTTGGCATGTTGAATGTGGTCTAAAAGGGCATCGCACCAGTAAAGGCGGTCAGCTTTGTAGTCTATACTTAGTCCGTTGGGCCAACCGAGTAACACACCACGAAATATCATCACATTAGTACCGTCGAGATATGCGCGGCTTATATTTGCCGGACGATCCCATTCCGAGTAAAACACAAACCCGCGATTTGGATGCACAACAATGGCACGCGGTCTTTTCAGGCTTTTCAATAGTGTTCTTCTGTATGTGGGGTTTGATACACTAATCACATTGAGAGTTCCTTTTCTACTGTCGATATAATATAAATTATTGGAAACCCAATCATGGGCTAACCCTTCAACACCCTCATTTTGTGACGCGAGAATATTTTCCTTTCCGCTGCCATCGACTTTAATCTTATAAATTACATCGAGAATCACATCGGAATAAAATATGTAATTACTGCGTGCGTTAAAGTCGAGACCGACAAAACGTGCCGATCGACTGACCACAGGTACCATAGCGTCGGGAAATCCGGGCGATTCCTGATTAAGTAGAATACCCCTGACAAATTTTTGTTGGGAGTACATTAAGAACTCTTCGACGCGAGTACATGATTTTTGATTGGATGTTAATTGATAACCGATATTACATGCACATCTAAATCCGAGTGCAAATGAGTCACCATCACCATTTCTCGTGAGAACACACATATGTTGACACCCGCCGTTATTAGATCCGCACGGATTGGGGACTGACGGTTGACAAAGAAAATGATGGGCTTTGATGGCGCGGGGCTCTTTGATAAGTCTCCGTTCTCTATATATGGGGTCGACGTTTGAATCGTTATTGTTATATATATTAGTCTTTAACACGCCCTGTCGGGTACTGTCAGTCCAAAACACGTGATTCTCAAACACGGTGAGTCTGACAGGTGCAGGCACTTTAGTACTTCCTCGAATGATTGCATGTCGCTGAGTACCGTCATAATTGACAGCAACAATTTGGTCGAGTTGTGAATCACACCATAGAACTCGTTGATTAACAATGTCAACAGCTAATCCTGAGGCTTTATAAATGTAATTAGAAACAATAGTCTTTCTTTGTGTACCGTCCATAAGTGCACGATCAATGTTATCAGTGTCAGTGAAGAACATAAATCCTTTAGTGGGATCCAACGCAATGTCGAGCGGTGCCGTCAGGTTTTGGCTGATTACGATGGCATTTCTACTCCCATCGATTTCTAATATGTCTATTTTTTGATTATGAGTATCACAGATGTAAATTTTGTTGCTAATCCAATCGATTGCAATTGAAACGGGAGTCCAATGAAATGATACTGATATATCCTTTGCGGCTCGAGGCTGACGCCAATTATCGTAATGAATCGAGTAGATCTGAACAGATAAGTATTGTTCCACATTAGTATAAGTATTGTTGCACATTAATATAAGTATCGATAAACATTAATTATATATCAACTATAGCTAAAGTTACCTTTCGTGTCTCAACATCGGACCAAAACAAAAGTTTCTTTTCGTAATGATAGTCAATTCCACTCACAGCAGTGGTATTGGTAATTGTGTCTAATGACGACCCTTGTGAATCGATTCGATAAATGGCACTGTGATGGGCGAAGATCAGACGCATATCCGAACCTTAAATAAAAATATTAAATTGTGCAACAATATAATAATTAAATTAAAAAACATACTATTTTCAGCTTTGCAGTGCCGTGGCGGAAGGAGCGTATATCCGGGAGCACACGAACATCTGTAACTGCTCGGAGTGTTGAAACAGATCTGATCGCAGTATCCCCATTCTTTACACTCATCGAGATCGATGCATGTCCTTTGATCTTTTGGGTTTATAGTCATTCCCTCTTTGCAATAACACGCACCACCATCGAGTGATGCTCTACATGCGTGTTGACACGAGAGGGTTTCGCAAAGTTTCGAGGCTATTAATTAACATTTGAAAATAAGTTTATGATACTATATTAGTGATTTTTCAATTGAATAACATACAACACGCTTCTTTTTCATCAGATCCATCTTTACAGTCGTGTTTTCCGTCACACAATTTGTCTCGACCGATACACTGTTTCTCAATCGGACATAAAAACTTTGTATCGGGACATGAAATCATCGCTATGATAAAGTTCAACATAAATTTATTTATTTAAATCAATTTTGTTCAACATACTGCAATTAGATTCATCACTAGAGTCTGTACAATCGGAATGTCCATCGCACCGCCAACGCGAGGGGATGCAAATGGCATTGGAACATCGAAATTGTCCGTCATGACACGGGGGAAACTCACAATTTTGTTCATCGGAATTATCTCCATCACCGCAGTCATTCCAATGGTCGCATTTTTTCGTATCATCGATACATTTTGTGCCATTTGCACATCTAAATTCATTGAGTTGACACGCGGTACCGTCTGTTTAATTGATTAATGATCGATTAATTGGGTTAATCCAAAGGTGAATTTCAATGTTAATTAATGTTAATATAACTCACTATGTTTACATTCCTTTTCGTCGGACTCATCTCTACAATCGATATATCCTTTAAAAATATGGAAAACAATTACTACCTAAGTTTGAATATAATTAACTAGAAATTACCATCACATTTCTTTGATATCGGTATACATAATTGACTACCATTATTTGGACATATATGATCGTCGGGTTGACACGTACGATATGCTAATTAAACAGTTATTATAATATTTTCGGTGATTTAATATAATTGTACTCACAGCATGCATCTCCTTCGTCAGTACCGTCCTGACAGTCTACAATCTTTTTATATTAAAGTAAATATAATGCTATTATAAAACCATTAAACTAATTTAAAGAATGATGTACCTTATCACATCTCCAATGACGAGGTATACAATAAGTTTGATTAAATACATACTGTCGACATGCAAATTGATTAGTACTACATTGTGGTGGGGGACATGATTGATGTTCATCTTCTCCGCCCTCACAATCTCTTTGATAATCTAATTTTAATAGAGTTTCAATTATTTTTTTCTTCTAATTAATCATTTATTTAATTCCCTCACCGCACACCCATCTTTTGGGTATACATCTGCCGTTGTTACATCGAAAATTATCGGCGGTGCAATTTACAGATGGTGATGGTGAAGATGATGGCGATGGGGTAACGATTAATGCTAAATGTGAAATAAGATTATCGTTTAGAAATTAAAACTCATCAATAGCTAAAGGGAGTATAAAAGGGGGTAATTGGGGATGAAAAGTCACGTTAAATTGGGTATTATTTGATTTGGACGTGAGAATAAATATATTTTTATATATATTTTTATATATATTTATATGTTCAGATGCAACCGATAATTTACTAAATTATTTTAAACTAAAATTTCGATAATAATCTCAGTGTATAATGAAAATGGTGTTATTATTTATGATTAATTCAATTTTATTGGGCGTTCTCATTTAATTCCGTATTTGAATCGGCATAATTTCCATTTAAAACACTTTTAGTGTAAAAATCAACAATAAAAATGTTGTGAATTCATAAATTTTAATTTGAAAATTGAGCTCATTGTGTATGATTGTGTATGATTGTGTATGATTGTGTCTCATTCCATAACCTCTTCATTTCTATGATTCATAAAACACCGAAACACGATTTCGACTTTAGCTTAATCATGATTTATTTATGAGACACAATACTGAGAAATGTAACTTTTTCGGGTCTGTTTATTGAGGAAAGTAAATAAAGATATTCTCATGTAAACATGTCTCGAATAAGGAATGGAAAAGTCTTGTTTATTACAAATTATTTACAAATGATAAAAGACAGTTCAAGGGTCAGCTTTCGCTGAGTGATTACATTAATGTCCTACAAATACCATAATGTAATTTATATTCATAATTATAATAATCACTGAATTTGGCTTTAAGAATACTTTAAGAATACTTTAAGAATATTTTATCAGACATTATAAGTGTAAATAAAATGTTGCATTAGAAATATGATTAAATGCATGCGGATACCGGGAGTTTAATATCACAAAGAAAAATTTTTGTTTAAATGTTATAGACATTAAACAATAGCAGTGCTTTGACCTTTGGCTATTTACTGGTTTCACCTGTCGATTGTTTATTCATGATTTTAAAGTTCAAAGTAAATTACACTAAAACAATATGTGTCAATTGCCAACGTGATGATTCGGCATTTTAATTCAGAGACAGGCACTGCCATGAGATATCGCGTTTAAAAGTATTGAATATCATCATTAAAATTACTCAAAAATGCATTAGAAAATAAACGAATGTTTTACGTATAAATTAATCGATAATTCGTAAATAGGAAAATGTTGAAAATATAGTGTTTCAATTTTTGTTATAAAATTTTTTCAATAATATTTGGGCATTATATTTGCACAAATAAATTAAATTAAAAAACAATTTCTAAAAGATAATTGAAATAACCAACGGTGGTATTTGAATTTTGAAAGAATATTTCAAAACGATTACTCATTTTATAACATAATACCCTTTCAGAACATATAATCATTGTATTATTAAATTTGGAATGTATATTTTAATGTATATTTATTCCTAATTTGAAATAATCCAAAAATAAACCTCATGTTCGACTTTTGCCTTTAATTAGCTACAAACCCGTGGGTCCATTTTAGAGTTTACAATCTCTTTAAAGTACATTTTGATAATAAAGAGTTATCGAATCAAAAAACAGGAATCTGAGTTAAATTAGCTTAAGAGTATCATTTTTTTTCAAATGTACCCTGAGCCTGAATCTACTGATTGATTCATTGACAGGACAGTGACCTCCACTCGAATAGTTAAATGGTACAACAATATATGGTACAACAATATATAATGGATAATAAGAAAAATGTAACACAATTTGCCATACTTGTCATACGTATCCCTAAATTTCATTTATTTCAGTACGGATTTTATTTTTTATGAAAGGAAAGTAAAGAACATTATGCATGACTGTGCTGAAAGTGATTATTTATATATATATTTTTATATTAAAAAAGTCAAAGACTTTTCAAATAAAAGAGAATTTTATATTTTTCAAAGTGAATTCAGTGAAAAGGAATAATCTATACGATGATCACGCATTTAATTGCTAAATGTTTTAGTGAAAGATTCAATTGGAAATTTTTTCACATTAAATACTTTACTTCAGCATTAACTCGCGAATTCTCTACAAATTTTAAAATATAATGCTTCTGAAAGCGATAAATTAAGTATCTTATGATGTCACGAACCAAAAATGCGTTATAGTGTTGCATTACACTATTGTATATGCGTTATGTATTGATCATGACTTTTATTCGATTCGCACGCAAATAAAAAATTAAACGCAATGCTTTTGATGTGAATAATGGTTAAGCATAACATAATTTAGCTTATGGTATCCATGGGTTTGTGTCACAAAAACATTAAATTGATCACGATGTACGCGCCGTGTTATTAATGGCATATACAACGGTACGAAATATAAATGTTGATATTAAAATAACTCAAATATTTATACAGATCATTACGCGATAACCTTTTTCAACATTTTTAAAGGACATTTAATGTTAAATCCTAAAGTTTTTCAGTCCGAAACAATGGAAACTCATGCTTATCATAGACTTATAATAGAACTACGATTGAGGAAAACAAAATTAACAGTTATATGTTAGAGATGAGAGTATGATTGTGATTATTGGAAAAGTTAAAAGAGTTAATGCAATGGTATTGAATGGCATGGTATTGAATGGCATGCAATGCTATGCTGCGACATGCGTTCATCATAAACATCTCTATAGAAAAAACTTTTCCGAAACCAGTTTTGTGCCGCACAAATATGGCTCGTAAAGGGCTGATTACGATGGTTCTTGAGGGGGCAACTCTCATATAGGGTACGACTCTCCACATACCGACTTCACTTGATGTTACAATTAATGGTATCCACAGTGTGGCTATTAACACACAAACTAATTCTATGATTGTCAATTGTAATAACCCCATAATGCACTACTTTCGTCCACTGAAGAATAAGAAACTCATTTATAGTCGATACGTTCACGTAACTATACACTCATCACAGCATAGAAATGTTGAAAATATATAATACTATGGTATATACGAAATGTTTGAGAAGCACTGCTTAAGCACTAATGTTCTCTTTAGGGGATTCTTACAGATCATACACGCATACAACCGAATGTTCGACAACTCAGTGCAACTCATCTAATGGCAAAGCGCATGACTGCCAAATGCAACCTGAACCGACCACTTTACAGCACTTGATAGCTATACAATTGAACTTCTGGTTGTTGTGAACGCCTCGATTTGTGACCAGCTCCAGGTACGAGCTGACACCGTCTCTCATGAGGGGGGCTCAATAGGGGTACTATTGACCTCGCCCCAAGCGTAGCATCACTGCAATTATTTACGCATTCAGTAATGGAAATTACTGTATATACGCGTTAATTCTAAAGGGTACTTTCACTTTCTCGTGTAATTCTCAAGAAATTCATTGTATACTTAACTGTCATCTGACTTTACCAACATTATGCATCACTCATCCGCATTCATACCCAATCATACGCGACTTTAAATAACTTATTTTAATATTTACTTTTTAAATATGTTTTTCAATGCCATAGAATCATTATTATTTTACATTTTTTAAATATTTTGTGTATTAAATTTCACATTTATTTGAAACCAAAAAATTTTACAGCGTAATTATTGAGGATTTCAATATTTATATATCAAATATTAATAGTAATACGTAATTATATTGAAAATTGTAATTATGAGATTAATTATGAGAAACTTAAATTGCAAAATGAATTAATCATATGAAAGGCACTATAATAAAGTTACAATGACATGGATATACTTAAATAAAAACATTACACGACTTCATATTCCTTTTTAATTGTTCGACTCAAACAACACGCAAAGATGATTCCAAACAATTGAATCACCGCAATTGCAATGGCGATACCCCCGAGAAGACCAAAGGAATTACGAACCAATTTTTCAAGAGCATCGTAACATCCATCCTATTCAATTGATAATTATTAGAATTAATTAGGTTTTGTATCTAGTTTATTGCTTACATGATACACTTTGCTAGGTTCACAATATCCATCCTCGTATTTTTTATCATCATGAGATCTATCATCAGATGAACAACATGAATATGGAAATTTACCCGAAGGATAAAATTGACTGCTTTTATTGCCCGTATTATTCCAATCCAAAGAGTTATTCGATCCGCAGCATTTCAAATCGTGTTGCAATGCGTTCATTAATTTTCTTAAGTCTTTATCGGACTCGTATTTTTCCACCACATCATTAAGCCCCTGTCCAATAGCATTATGCAACTAAATTGGGATAATCAAAATATAAGTCATCATACTTTATATTAATCACAAGTAATTAATCTCATACTTTTCCTCTAAATACCAATACGATAGATGCACCGACGATCTCCACGAGCAACAGAAGGGTAATGATAACTCCGAACTGAAAATTAAATCTTTCATTTTATATTTTGTTTTGAAAAAAGTTACAATAAACATACCGACATAAGCATACAGTAATTCTCTTTAATCGCTCCGCAGCATCCCAAAAACGCGATTCCGAAGATGACAAATCCAATGATGCACAAAATAATGGCCGATCCGTTAGGACCGTCTTTTATTATCAGTTCATATTCACGAAGTTTTATGGCCGAATGAATACCCGAATATATCAAAAGGATACCGAAAATCTATTAAAACAATTACATTATAATTACATTATAAATGAAATTAAATACCAAATTTAAGGATGTAATTGAAAACTAATGTTTTGTGAGACAAATACGGGTGTTGACGCAGTTTTATCATTATACTATCATATGGATTATGCAACGATAATATATAAACACTTTTGTGTAAACATAATATGAGGGCTCTTAAAATGGAGACGCTTAACAATTTAATGACATTTTTAACAAATAATATTCACTCAGTTTAATGTCAAATGATAAGTCATTTTTATAAGAGAATTACGGCTGAAGATTTGTTGAGGGTCATTCACATCGAGATTAACACATACAAAATTCGTTATGCACGTGTTTAATACTTTAATTGTATTGAAAAAAAATGACATTTAATCATTGAAATACTTTAATACGTATTGAAAATGCACAACGAAAATGTATCATTAATCTGATAGAATATTTAAGATTTAAGATTTAAGTATTTAAATGTATTTAAATGGTATTACAATAATGGGAGTAAATACTTTTGTTTTATAAATAACCACATTAATACTCACCACAAATATCAAATTAAACGCAAAGAGAAGATATTTGATGCAACTCATTGATTTGTTCACCATTTTTGTAATTGTATCGGATATTAACTAAAATTGTGTCTGAAATATTTAAATACAATAATTATAATAGAAAATGAGACAATAGAAATGAGCGACGAAATGATAGTGAATCATACAAATATCATTGAATATATAGTAATGCAGTGAATTGCACTCTTTGAGTAGCAATAGTGACACTCGACCAATCAAATCACTCCAAAGACGTCACCCGTCATATGTTTACAGTATACTCATTTTGGGTTATGTTTGCATTACATGATTAAAAGTTAATAATTGTCGACTGCGCAGGGGCAACGCATGCGCAGGTAAATACGAATATAGTGCATTTGATAATACTAGTTTTAGCGAATTTCTTTTCATTGAACGGGTTTTCAAAGCTCGTGTTTTGCCAAAACTTTCTAAAATAATTTCAGCTAAACTCTCATATGCATTTCTTTCATATAATCGGTTCTGTAATTTCACAGGAATCAAAATTTTCTATTGCAATAGCATTTTGACTCAATCTATTGGTTTCAGTGAGTTAATGTGACGGTGAATTATGATAATTTACGACTAATTTTAGTAATTTTAGTAATTTTTCACTAAAAACGCAATTCACTGAAACGCAATTCGTTGAAAGTCCGTGTGGGAAATGATATGCGGGGTTTATTGACGTAAATTGATAAGATTTTCATTTATTTATCGATAAAAATAATGATTCATTAATTCAATTTAATATCAAATGATAAGGGATTTGATAAACACAATTTGATAAATGTTCAAATCTCAACTCATATTTTTAGAACATTATGAAAAATCACAAATTTCATACTGTTCCAAAGTTTAGAATGTGTACCCCTATAGTGTCAGAGATATTTACACGAAAACCTCCATAATTTGAATCCTCTATAACTTGAAAATCTCTGCAACTTGAACAGGTTCTCAAGACCCGTTTCTATTGAATTACATTATAAATGAACTTTCATAACTTGAAAACCTCCATATCTTGAACAAAAATTTTGGACCGCAATATGTTTAAGTTATGGAGGTTTTTGTGTATATAATAATTTCAAATGACTCATTTGTTAATAGGAATTACTATGACAATGAGAGTATTTTAATATTAATTAATATTAAATTACTTAGAGACTTATGATAGAAAAAGGAATGTTAATGATGTTTTAATAATACTGCAATTTAAGGGTCGCAATACAAGTATGGAGTACATAAGTATACAAGTATATTATTAGATAAATCTATCTACAAATTGTCCATTTTTACACCAATCAAATCAATATTTATTTCAAAAATTAATTTACACATAAAATTAGTTTCTTTGTGTTATTGAAAATTATTTGAATATATACACTCAAACCTCGATTTTTACACGTTGCGTCAGTCAAATTGTGCAAAAGAAAAAAATAAGCAAAAAAATCTAAATATGGAAAAAGTATCGAATATTTATTGAAATGTGTAAAGAAAAAAGAATAAAGAGGAAAATCCAAATACAAAATTAACGAGTGATGAGTATGGCAATGCATTGAATCCAAAAATGTTGATCTAAAGTAATTTGGACCAATTTAGTCTATGCTTTGAAAATTTTTCATTTACTTAAAACACGCACTAATTAAGTCCAAACAACTTTAGATCACATTTTTTCGATTAAATACATTGTTTTAGTGATGACATATAAGAGTACAATAATACGTATTGCATTACCATTACCATGAGAATGAATCTCTCTATAAAACCACACTAATAATTATAAAGAATACGATTTATGCAAATTCACTCATTATTCAGATTTTTTACCTCTTCGGGCAGCAAAAAATGGTTTAAAAAAGTGAATACACAACACACATTTGGGTTTGGGAAATGTGTTTAAAAAGG
>LBFL01012294.1:29949-40523 GCA_000988845.1 Hypochthonius rufulus
ATGTGCAGTTTGTATGTAATAAATATTATTATTATAAATATTACTAAATTCAATTATGAACAAAATATACATTTAAACTCAATGATAATGTCTTTAATGATTGTGTAAATAATTAAAAAATGTATCGAACATTATACTTAAAACGTCAATGAACAGTTAAACTGAAACTATTTTCCCGGTAATTAAATGCCATAATTAGTTCATAGTAACCATATGCGTGTGATTTTTATAACTCAATGATTAATTAAAATTATCTATTGTCAAATGACATTGAAACGTCTACAAACACTTGAAAAGAAAAACAATAAATACGAACATTAATTATATATTTATTATTATAGATTTAACATAATGGATTTATATTGCGCAAAGCAATTAAACTGTCATTTCCTTATAAATTACTATCGCATACCATTTTATAGTTTTCCTAATTATTTGAATATACCGTAAATAATTGAAACTACGAATTGCACCATAACAATGTTTCAATAGAAAAAATAACATAAGTATTGTTGCAATTTACTTCGGCATTCATTATTGGCAATTGTTATTATTAATGGAGTTTTTATATAAAAGAAATATCTGATAATTGATCAATTACAAAGCGGAAGAAAATATACGGAATCATCACACGCAAACATTAGAAGTAAATTTATAAAAATGAGCATCACTTTAAAGTACAAAACATATTTTTGTTAAAATAGTGATGTGCAAATAGTGATTTGAGAAGAATCTCTTTGATATTAGCGCTAATGTATGGTTAAGTGATATGATTGCAATGAGATGGTGACAGTGAACATGTGTATTGTGAGTTACACAAAAGTACACAAAAGCGGTTCGAAACTGGAAATTCATTGAAGACCCAAACCCATACTAAAGCTGTGGCAATAAACCTTTGCCTTTAGCTCCTCCCATTTTATATATTGAATCACGGAATAAATGGGAGGAGCTAAAGGCAAAGGTTTATTGCCGCAGCTATGAAATAGCAGAGTCAATGATAATCCTCTGTGCACAGTGAGAGGTCGAAGTGAGTGAATGCCATTTTGTGGTGTTTTGTGATGTTTTCTCTGCACAAATAACTCGTTTTGCGTTCCAATGAATCACAGCACTGCAATGGACTCAGCCCTGTGATGGAATCAATGGACTCAATCACTTAGTGAATCACATAATACTTTTGTTATCGAATGTTTTCATTATCAAATGTCTCATGTTTATTGTAATTAAACAAATGGAGAATGTTAAGAGAATGACGAATCGAGTATAATTGAGCATCACTTTCGCGGTGCATTTAAATGCAATTAACGATGGGCTATGGTCATAGGCGTGCGTATCGGAGCATTGTTGTTGTACTCGTGTATGTGATATGCCATATATGGACATCGCAGGGCCAAGTCTATGGCACGCGCATCACTGACCGGGAGAGTCACAATGAGTTCCCCCATCACGGGAGGTGCGAACCGATCACAATACCATTATGTAAAGATATACGGTACAATGAAACGATTATGCCGAATCTGTTGAATCACCAGAAACAGGACGATGCGGGTCTTGAAGTGCATCAGTTCTTTCCATTAGTGAAAGTCCAGTGCAGTCCCGACTTACAATTCTTCCTCTGTTCGATGTACGCTCCCGTCTGTACCATCCTCGAACGGGCGATCCCCCCGTGTCGATCCCTGTGCCAATCCTCCCGACTCGGGTGTGAGGGACTTATGAATAAATTCGGGTTTCCATGGCCTGAAAAGTTGGACTGTGAGAAGTTTCCCAAAGGGGGAGGCGAAGAGTTGTGCGTCGGCGACAACAATGAACATCGTCCGTCCGACACTATACCCATATCATCACATCGACCATCGCCATCGCATTATCCTTCGAATAAACAGGGCAAAGGTCAAAAGCCAACAAATGTGACACGTGATCTCGGATTTGCGTGTCCCGTGAATTTCGCGACACCCCCGGGAATGGATTATGTGTTTCGCATACACGGGAAGGAGCATAAGAATTGCGGAACGCCCTGTGATGGGATATTGTTTAATAAGAACGAGCGAAAGATAATCAGTATATGGTCAGGGACTTGGGCTGTCCTCTGCGTGATTTCCACACTCTTCACTGTACTCACTTTCGTTATCGATATGCAGAGATTCAAATATCCCGAACGTCCGATCATATTCTTGAGTTTATGTTACTTTTTTGTTGCGATCGTATATATAATTGGCTTTTCTGTGGGGGATTCTGTGGCATGTAACGATCCGTTCCCACCACCGTCGGGTCACACCAATGTGCAGATGATCCGCACGATTCGTCAGGGAAATAAAAAGGAAAAGTGTACCCTCCTTTTTATGACTTTATATTTCTTCACAATTTCAAGTGCCATTTGGTGGGTCATACTCACTTTGACGTGGTTTTTGGCTGCCGGTCTCAAGTGGGGTCATGAGGCCATTGAAAAGCATTCTCATTACTTCCATGTCATGGCATGGGCCATTCCGGCAGTTATGACCGTCACTGTACTTGCCATGGGCAAAGTGGAGGGTGACGTACTCAGTGGTGTTTGTTTTGTTGGTCTTTGGAATCAGTCATCACTGAGAATATTCGTCTTTTACCCGCTTTTGGTATGTCTAACTATTGGTTTCTTATTTCTGGCGTCGGGATTTGTGTCATTATGGCGCATCCGAACGGTGATGAAATTGGACGGTACAAAAACAGATAAACTCGAGAAGTTAATGTTGCGAATCGGGTTTTTCTCTGTCCTTTACATGTGCCCAACGATCATGTTATTGGTGTGTTACTTCTATGAGCAAAATAATCTCGACTCATGGCTATTGTCATGGCTCAATGATGTCTGCCATCGTCATGATTATGGAATTCCGTGTCCATTACTCACCTCTGATAAGAGACCACAAAAGCCATATTTTAGTGTTTTTCTAATCAAATATCTCGCGACTCTAATGGCGGGGATTACATCGGGATTTTGGATTTGGTCTGAGAAAACTATTAATTCATGGAGCAAAACCTTAAGAAAGTTGTGCTGTTTAAAGCCAACGAATGAGGCTTATGTCTAAAGTACTCCGACAGTACCTTCAATATTTAGAGCTTAAATATACTTATGATTAATCAAAATGTATTTTTAATTTTACAATCATTTTTTGTATATAAATCATGCATTTATTTAATTATTTACGTATTTTCGGTTTGAATCATCCGATTCAAATGTTAACAAAACTCACATATTGTAAAACACATAATTTATAATTACATTACAAACATATCAATTCTGTGCTTTGAAAATATCAAATTTTATATCGGAATTAATTATGTAAATCAATTTTATTGGATTTATAATGCACTGTTTCTGTACATTTATTGATAAAAAATGTTAATAAATCACAAATAATGATTATTTATTTTGTAATTGAACAGTCATATCAGGATTTTGATCACTCATGTTTGGGACCTCTGAAAATAACATGCAAAACTCTCCAATTTTTTGTATTTTTCCGCCTTTTCCTGTATATAACGTTAAACATCCCTTCCAATTTGAGGCATAACTATTGATTTAAATGATTAAATAATGTAATATTAAACATGTACATGTATAATACGCTTTGGAAAGTCTGCAGATATCTCCCGGTACCATCACAGTCCCCGGTTCGTCCCAAACACAAATATTGATCGCACCGCTCCGATCCGCGACTTTACACGTCCTTATATCGTGACCGTCTTTTGTGGTCGAAGGACGGCCTTTAATATAATTGTTATTGTATAATATACAATGTAAACATATGCATTGACATACCAATTTCGAGCACAATTACTATGAGATTCAAGTTTTTCATCCCGACTTTTAACTCACGGATCGGAGTTAACGAATCCATTCGTACATTTAAATTGTCTCTGTATTTTCAATACTAATATATTCATTTAAGAGATGTCAGCATATGTATTATATGAGTCTTTAGTCAACTCCAAAGTTACTACAGTTAAAGTTAAAGTTTATTGTAACTGATTTAGTGCTTTAATCATGTGATAACCT
Source organism: Hypochthonius rufulus (assembly GCA_000988845.1). Taxonomy (NCBI): domain Eukaryota; kingdom Metazoa; phylum Arthropoda; class Arachnida; order Sarcoptiformes; family Hypochthoniidae; genus Hypochthonius; species Hypochthonius rufulus. The sequence continues at coordinate 33,974 of LBFL01012294.1, forward strand.
AAGACATGATTGGTTTAAATTAATTAATCCGATCATACTATAGGATGGTCATTCCAATTTATACTAATCAAGTACTTCATAAACATTGTACATACATGTATAAAGTTATTTTTATAGCTGTGGCAATAAATCTTTTCCTTTTCACTCCTCCCATTGTATATATTGAATGACCGAATAAATGGGAGGAGTTAAAAGGCAAAGGTTTATTGCCACAGCTATATGGCGCATGACATTCATTTATATATTGCTTTATGCACTTAGTTTGGCCCTTTTCAAGGGCAGTGTTACCGCAGAAAAGGGCCAAACTAAGTGCATATCACAGTATGGTCTTTAAACATTAGAGATGTCTGTTTTTATTTTTAATATTTTAAATTAATATTTTTAATAAAATTTTATAGTAATAAATTCTATTATTATATTAAAATTGATTTGTAAAATTTATGAAAATTATAATTAATGACAATTAAATTAAAAAAATGAAATGAAAATTATTTCAAATGTTATTACCGGAGAAACAAAAGAAAAGAAAAGTTTTCATGCGGAGAGTTCAATTGAAAGAGGAAAATACAAAACGTGATGAAATGTGATGTAAACAATTAACATGTGGTAAAATGTGGTAAAATATATTTATACAATTATATACAATGGAATTATCGCATAATAATATTTAATTATATTTAATAATGTCATTTGAATCGATTCTCCTCAAATGTCCCATACGATCACTCCATTTCCACGATCCGTTTCTATTAATCGGTACGTACCGAAATGTACAGAAACATTTCAATTAATTTCATATTAATTTTTCATTTTTAAGGATACGGTAATCGTTTGGATATTTACAGTATAAATAATGATTCAATAAAATTTGTTATTTCAAAAGTAATTTTTAAAGCATTTAATATCAATGGAATTGTGAGTGTCGATTCAAATGTCACTGCCGATTCAATTATATTTTTATTATTCGGTAATCGATTTTTAACTGTTTATGAATTGTCACACATAAATACAGAAAATGTGACATTTACTAAATTATGTCCGTTAATTAATGTACACGATTGGATCATTGATGGTCGTGTCATAAACGATATCGCGATTATGGTTTTGGCTCATAATGAGGTGATTATATATAATTGGAAATTACAGATAATTATTGACACTAAAAAGTGTAGCGACAGATGCATATTGTACAGTGCCAAAATAGTGTCACAATGGGGTGATACCGATTTTGTGATAGCATCGGGCACTGTGTTTAAAGAGATTGTAATTTGGTCATCGTACGACCATTGTTTGCAGCGGCTTAAGGGTCACGATGGAGTCATATTTGCTATTGAATATAATGATGTTACAAATACAATTGTTTCGGCGTCTGATGACAGAAGTGTCAGAATATGGATTTCGGAGAAATCAGAGTGTGGAAATAATAATCGAAAATTTTGGCAAAAGAATATGTTTGTTTTGACACACATTCTCTACTCTCACGACGCGAGAATTTGGAAAATCGCCATAATTAACGTGCCCTATGAAATTGTTGTGAGTGTCGGCGAAGATTCGGCAGTGTGTTTTTGGGACACTCGTAACGGATCTCTGATTGTAAAAGAGAGAGGACCTAAAAATTCCAGCATTTGGAGCTTAGCAATTAATGGAAATTCATGTATGGCATTTACAGGTGCGAGTGATTCGTGCGTTATCATGTGGAACATTGAAAATGTATTAAACAAAATTCCTCCGCAAATTCCTATGCAATTCGAATGTAGAGCATCAGCAATTGCTTTTGTATGCATCGATCATTCACTGCCACAGATTTTCATATCGTCAAATGATGGAAATTTACTATTTTTGTCCAATGATAATGATAAATGTACCCCTTTCGATACTAATGAAATACTTAAATCATACTGTACAATCGATATCAATGAAAATCGGGACACAATCATTTTAGGTACTAAATGCGGATCCATCGGTATTGTGCAATTCGATAAAGAAAAGTTTCCAAAAGTTTTAATTAAAAAGTGTTACGATGGAAAAGTTTTCAGTGTATGTTATGCAAATGACAGTACATTTATTAGTTGCGGACCGAAGGGTCTAATGAAGGTTTGGGATTTGCAATTTAATAGTTTAGGTGATTATATATTACCACTGTCACGACACCGATGGCCTAAAGCAGCGTTATTATTTAATAACATATTAATGATCGGTGATCGCATCGGAGGGGTTTATATTTACTCTAATTTAGCTGAACCCATTCAAGAATTTCGTAATTTACATTCCCCTAATGGTGTTACATGCATTCAAAGGAAACTAAACTCAAATTTGGTTTATACGTGCGGAAGAAATGGAAAAATATTCCAATTGCTTTTACAAGAAAATACTTATATATTACTGCGAACATATAAAACATTCACTGAAATGGAATGGATCGGGAGACTCATACTCGACCCACACTCTGATCAATTATCATATGTCATTGGATTTGGGGGGAGAAACTTATTAGTGTGGAGTGCCACAGAATCGCGATTCGTATGGAGTGTGGACTGTGGAGGCGGTCATCGATTGTGGGACTTTATCATTCGAGACAAATGTGCACATTTAATTTACATTAAAGAGGAAAAGTTATTCAAATGTACTAAAAAATTGGGTCAAATTTATACGCAACATGTGCATGAGTTATTTATAAATCATACACAAAATTTTCATTCGAAAAAGATTAACGTCTGTACAATTCTTTCAAATCTGGCCATAGGTTCAAAGAATTTCTATTTTGCTACGGGAGGCGATGATAATCATATATTTATTAATCAAATGAATTATAATGACGCCGGAGAACCCGAATTTAAAATAGAACTGAGGCTCGAGGGGCATATATCTAATGTTTCGGGGCTCAGTTCCTGTTCAATACCCTTAAATGATGTTTGTTATTTGTTATCCGTCGGTGGACGTTCGCAGATTATCATATGGAAAATATACTTTTTCCATTATCAATTAATTGCCCGTCAAATGATTTCTAACTTTTTATGGACTAATAATAGCATCAATCGTAAACCATGGGAGGGGTATGTTAATGCAGTTAATGAGGATAATCAAATACGATATCTCAAAGCTAATTTAATAAATGTATCGCCCAACAAATTCCTCATTTGCATTGTATGTTCCGATCCTGCATTACGATTATTTTTATATGACTCTAATAGTAATGCTTTAACATCATTATATGCAATTCATTATGAAAATAATTGTATTTTCAATTTATCATATTTAACATCACTTAAGTTAATCACGTGTTCTAACGATGGCATCGCACGTCTTTTCACTTTTAATATCGACTTTAATAAACAAATTTATGCATTACAAAAAGTAAAATTATGCGAAATGCCGGAGGACATTTGTGTTAATTTGGAACTTCAATGTCATCAGTCGGGGATCAACTCTATTGATACGCGATGTTTTTGTGGTAATGCATTAATGCACGAATGCCATTTGCGTAAATACTTAAACTGTTTAATTACTATGCTATACTTTATTATGCTATAGAAAACTATTGGTTAATCGCATGCGGCGGCGATGATAATAAATTAACATTAAATGTGATAAGAATACATGATGATCATACCCAACATATCGCCTCAACAGAGGATATCAATGCTCACACATCTCAAATCAGTGGTAAAATATTTTTATTTTAATAAAATAAGTAAAAATAATTTATTTTCAGGTATTAAAATAACATCAAAAAATACAATTATTACAGCGTCAATCGATCAGCGCATTGTGTTATGGTACTATACAATTGATATTAAACAACAACAATTGAGCATGACACGGATTGCGTCATACATTACAAGTATCGCAGATTTGACTTCACTTGAGGCACTATGCAATGAGTAATTAATAATAATGTGTGTTAATCATTACTCATTATGTTTTCATTTGGTTTTATTAGCAATTACTGGTATTATCTCATTATATGTGGCGATGGCTGTGAAATAATAAAATGTCATCCCTAAGGACCTATTTAATGTTCCATTATCACCGTTCCTCTTTTGTGCGCTCATTTTTTAAATGATAATATAAAATAAATATTTTCTAAATAAATATGAGCATTTCTCACATTCAGCATTTTTTCCCACATTCATGCGTCGTCATTCTATTGATATTCTTTCCTTAATTAATTGAGTTTCATGATATGAGCACTCAAATGCATTAAATTGCATCATTATTTGTAAAATGTCTGATTTCTCAGATAAAAATATTTTATAACTCATTGAGTTACAAAATACACACCGTCAGTGATCTGCTAATTAATGCGATCACTTTTAATCGCCATAAAAGAGGTCACATAAATGTAAATTTAGAGCAAATTATATAATAGTAAATAGTAAATGAACTTTATACAGTGTAAACTGATAACTTTCGAATGAAATATTCACAAATGACAAACCCTTTCCAAAAAAGCAAAAAATAGATAAAAATGCGATAATACATTAAATCTCGTGATGTTCGGAGTTCACAGACTGACCACTGATGGATGATGATGCATTCGTGAGGAGTTCGATATCCTCGACGATACTATCCTTTTCAGCGTAATCCTCATCATCGTCTTCATCAGTGTCTTCCACAATCTCCTCGACAATAGAGGTCAATTTGGGGGCACTCTTTGACCTCTCCAATGGTGCTTTGAAATTGGCCAAACCCTTGACCAACAGTTGTTTGCGAATGGGGATCTCCGCCAACGAAAGTCTCGCATTTTGTCGCAATTTCTTTTCCCTGCGAAACTCTTGCAGAGCATTGACAAGTTTTTCACTTAAGAGTTGCGTCATGCGATTCACTTTATCCTCTTTATTGCACAGCACTGCGTGACACCGTAGTTCGGGTTTCATCTTTCGGCCGTCGTGGCGATAGACCCAACAGAAGACTTTCGGGAAATGCGGATGCGAACAGCAGTATGTGATTCTGTTGGCCCAATATTCGGTTAAACCGTGTTCTTTAGTCATTGCCTTAAGTCCCGAATTGCAAATCGTGAGTTTCATGTGAATCTCATGTTTGGAGTTCGTACAGTAACTGTTCCATAACGTCGCTAATGGTTTATCACAACACCCCTCACCTTTGGCCCACGGAGTGAGGACATTACCCAAATATATTACTTTATATACCGGATCATAATCGGTTATTGAAACTGAACCCTTTTTCCAGAACTTCAATCCCATGGTGTTGAAACTGAATGGGACCTGAGCTGACATTATTTCATGGCATTGTTTGACGATGGATGCACAAACCTCATGCACTTCCTTATTAATTGCCATTGAAGTGTACACTCATTCATTGGGTCACAGTGAGATATAAGTATGGCGGGGATTGCGATGTGCATATATATACCAAACAACAACCAATTGCGGTACACATATTGCGTCGCATTCCATAGGGGATGTCACTTCAGACTGTTCCTGTTTATTTCAAAATGTATGGACAATTTTTGTAGCATTTATTAATTATATTGAAATTGTATTAAATTTTTTTAATTAAAAATATATATTTAATATCATTACACAGTAAATTTATTTACTTTTAAATTAACTTAAATTTGTAAATTTCGGCAAAAATAATACGGAACGTTATTTATATATAACTCTTATATAACTGAACATTTAACTATGCCGTAATGTACAGCAATAGTTTACTTATAAAAAATTCTTTGAAAAACTTCTAAAGTTATAAATAATTTTTAATATAATGAAAAAGTTGTGAAATAAAATGTTTTACGCATGTATATGTATATATTGCGAAATGTACAATAATATGAAACGCATATTTTCTTTCTTAACTTTATGAAAGCTCTTAATTCACAAATTATTTATTTCTTAAATTTTTTACATATTCTATTAGAAAATCATAAAGAAATAATTAAATAAAATACACGATATCATAGATAACGATTAAAGTACCGACAATTCAAGTAAATCACATGAACAATTATCAGTGTAATTATATTTAATTCTTTTGGGATTAATGATAATATTTTCTTAAATAACGGATGTTTGTATTGTATTAAAGAAACTGATGATCGACAATTGAAAATCCAATGCAATTGATATTTGATTATCAGTTTAATGATGCGATTATCATTGACTTAAGAAAATGAATATTTTATATTTTCATATATTTTTATATTTAATATTTAATATTTTCCGGTATATGATATTTCATGAGAGTCATGAACTAAATTACAATATACTACAGTGATATGTCAATGATAAGTTATGATAAGAAAGTTGAGTCTCAATGTCATTAATAATGAATAATCTAAAGGATTGCGCTATCATCTCAATTATAGTATAAGAGTAAAGATAAATTAATACAGATTAATACAAATAAATTATTACTAATAATTTATTACGTTACATTCAGCAGATTAAACTCATGCTTTAATTACTAATGCAATCCTATTTATAAAGTATTTATTACCGTATTACCGCACATACACCGACATGTTGGTATATGTCGAATTTTACCTTGTGTCGGTACAACTCGAATTATATCGACATGTCAGTTTAAA